>JWZX01002331.1:0-12819 GCA_001275005.1 Chrysochromulina tobinii | reverse complement strand
GGCTCGTTGCCATTGGCGAGCTTGTCGGCTACAAGCCTTGCGCGATCCTCGCAGCATCTTGGTGGGTGAGTGGTGATGGCCAATGTCGTGACGAGACGCGATGAATATACATTCTTAGGAAGCGGGTGCAGCATACGAACACATCTTCTAAGAGCAGCGGCTCGACTACGAGTCTATTTTATCGAGATCTGGGCGCGCGGTGGCAGCACGACGACAGCCGGTGGAGACCGAAGGCGAGAAAAACGTTCGAAAGAGGACTGGAGGATTTGCACGGTGAGCGCCCCTCAATAATTATCCGTTCTGGAAAGGGCTGGGAATGCAGTGACAGCGGACAGGGCTGGCAGGTCGGCGCACGGCGCCACGGCCGACACGGCCCTGCCGAACCGTACGTATCGTGCGGTGACTCGACACTGTGCGGCGGGTTACGTGTACGGTCTGTGCTATTGCTGCGGACCGGACAACCATCAACCTGAGCTCCTGAGGACACATCTCCGTTCCACACAATATTATACCGAACCATTTCACTTCCTTCAGTTCGTTCAACCGCACACATCTTAGTTATTGGATTATAAGAGCCGAACTCTCTCGAATGCACGCGCGGCGATGAAAGTAACGCCACGCTCAGCCTCGAGTCTCCGCTGCCGTCTTGTGACTGGTTGTGAAGCGCCTGTAGCAGGAGTTGTACCGTAGTACACTCTCAAATCTGCAGCACGACGTAGGTTTGTGCAGCTGTAGGCTCAATCCGCTGCGGCCGCAAGCAACCAGCAGCACCACGGCGCCGCTGCTGATTTCACTCTTCGCACTCATGCATCCCACGATTTACGTGGCCCTGGCGGTGCCGGTCCCCCAAGCTGCCTGAGCTCACCGTAAGGGCCGTCTGGATGCTGCCCATTGGGTGAGCGCCTCCGCGGCCGCACGCCTCGTAACCACTCAATCGGCGGCTGCCACGACACCTGCCTCGTCTCAACGTTGTAGTAGTAGATCATTCCGTGCGCAGACGCGGCCATGTACCATGCAGGCGGCAGCTGCGGCGGGGCGCCTGGCGGCGGCCTGGGTGGCGCAATCGGCGGAGTAATCCCCCCGTTAATCGGCGACGCATAGCGGCTCTGCGGCGGCGGCAGCATCGCGGGAGGCGGCAGCGCCCTCCGATCCAGGCTTTTGCCCACCACAGGGCCGCGGCTGTTCGGTGAAGCACTGTGCGGTGAGTACCCGTTAGGAAATTCTGGCAACGACGCAGGCGGCGGCGCAGGCGGCGGCGGCGGCGGCGGCGGTGGCGGTGGCAGTGGCGGCGCCACGTGATGCGCCGCGCTTGACATCGTCCTCGGCGGTGTCGTCACATCTATCGAGACTGTAGGGGGGGGTGGCTGCCTCTTGGGAGCGCTCTGCGGGGGCAGCTCCTCTTCCATAGACGGGGTGTCGAGCTCAGGCAGCTCGTGCAGCTCAATCCCCTCCACCGTGTACTGCCGTCTGGTGAGTGCGATGACGACCCTTGTGTAGCTCAATCCGCCACCCTCAGAGTCCTGCTTGATCTGGAGCGCATGCACCATTGCGTATGCCTCCTCGACCGCCATTTGGTCTTTGACGCCCATGGGCGGCGGTACGGCCACGATCAGCTGGGCCACCTCCCACTCGGTCGCGGTGCCCGGGTTCGGATCGACGTGCTCCGCCCAAGCCTCGCCAAAGTCTGCAACATCCGAGGCGGACACGAGGTTGGATTTGATCGAGTCGAGTGCGGTGAAGTTATCAAGGACCACGGAGACAATCATGTTGAGCATGATGAAATTGCCGAGGAGAATGAACGAGAGGAAGAACGGGATCGCGATGCTCGAGCCGCAGTCAGTGGGCACCAGGTCTGGATTGCAGCCGCGCTCAGGGCCAACCATCGCGTCGTACATGAGGCCGGACCAGTTGTCGCCGGTGAGGCACTGCAACAGGACCAGGTAGCCATGGCCAAAGTCGTCGAAGTTCCGATGGTCGTTCATCACCTCGCCCGACTTGACGAAGGTGAAGAGCTGCACGCCGAGCACCGAATAGATGAACGTGATCAAGGCGAGCAGTCCACCGACGTTCCCGAGCGCGGGCACAGAGAGCACAAGCGTCGTAAGCAGGGAACTCAGACCCTTGAATCCCTTGAGCAGCCGCATGATGCGCATGATGCGCGCCACGCGCACGATCCGCAAGAACATGGGCGGGATGGGCAGGGAGACGGCGGCGAACTGGTCGAGCAGCGATGTGGCCACGAGGAAGAAATCAAAGCGGTTCCAATTGTCACGGAAGTAATTACCCAGCCCAAGCCCGAGCAGCTTGATAAAGCATTCGACGTAGTAAATATAACTGAAGGATGCCAGAGCGTTCGAGTAGAACGCGTACATGGCCTCGTCATCCTCGATGCGGTGGTAGTCCAGCGCCATAATGATGATGTTGGTCAGAATGATTGAGGTGCAGAAGATGTCGAAGGCCTTGCCGGTGACGAGGTCGAACACGGGACGCAGCAGCTGCGACTTCGGCGGTCGCGGCTGGCGCGGCGCAGGCTTCTTCGCTGCCGAGTCAAGCATCGCCGCCTGCCACTGCTTCTGCTCATCCGTGAGCAACGCGCTGCCGTCGAGTTCAGCCTTGATTTTGCCGAAATTGTCAACGACCGAGCCGACGAAGAGGTTGATGGTGGTAAAGGTGCCAACCAGCAGCCACATGATGAAAAAGAGGCACGCTGGCGAGAAGTCATTGCGCTGAGGGGCAATGCCCGGTCCCACAACGTCCATGCCGGTGTACATGAAGTCTGTCCATCCGTCCCCCGTCGAGGCAATGAAGAGGAGGAGCATCGCGTTGGGGAAATCGTCGAAGGAGCCGAAGGGCGGGTTGAGCCACGACGTCGGTATGCCCTTAGGAGGTCCCTTTCGACCGCCGCCGCCCTTGAGGCGCCGCCGCCCATTCTTCCAGCCAGTCCATGGCTCCTGCTTCGCCTCCCGTGGATATGCATCGATCGGCGCGGGTGACATGCCCGGGACCAGTGGCTGCGGCGGTTCCGTCGCATTCCCATGCGCGAATTCCAACTCAAAAGGAAGCTCGTCCTCCTCGTCCTCCTCGTCCTCCTTCTCTCGCGAGCGCTCACGGTAAGCCCAGCCGTCACGGTAAGCGCTCGCCGTCCAGTTCGCGCGCACGGAGAGGGTCTCGAGCCAAGACTCGCGATAGGGTTCCGGGGCTGCGAGCGAGCGACCGATGCCAAAGGCTACAACGTCTGCTTCGGCGGGTTTGCAAAGCTCGCGAACCTTGATGGTCGGGTCTGTGCATGAGCCAAAGGAATCCATAAAGAGCTCCATGCCAAGCACCGCGAACGAAACCTGGAAGAAGATGACCACGCCTGTCACATTGAGGATGTCTCCCGAGGCGCGCGCGAAGAACTCAAAAATAACCTTCATTCCTTCGATGCGCGAGAGCAGGCGCAGCGGGCGCAGCACGCGCAGCAGCCGCAGCACCGACATTTTTGCGTACTCCTCGCACAAGCTGACGATCGATACCAGCATAATGCACAGGTCCATTACGTTCCACGACGAGAGCAGGTAGCCGTTGGGCTCAGCGAGCAAGTCATACGCGAGAAACTTTAGGATGAGCTCGACGGTGAAGAGCGCGGTGAAGGCATAGTTGGACAAAGTGAGAAAATGTTTCAAGTCAGAGTTCGGGTCCAGCCGTGGCGCGTCGAGCACAAGACATACCGACGACAAGAAGATGGCAAAGATGATGAAAGCCTCCCACAACGGGTGCTCGACCACGCTGAGCGAAAATGTTCTCAGCTTCCTGCCTCCTGTCGGCGGCGTGCCACCGGATTGCGCCGCGACCGCGAAGACCTGGTCGGTGAGAAGATCCGTCTTCTCCGTAGCCTGGCCCGCCGCCTCGACCGCTCCAGGCTCTTCTTCCTTCTTCTCCTCGCCCTCCCCGCCCGCCTCCTCTTCGTCACTCCCAAACGAGTCAAGCAGAATGGCGATGAAGAGATTGAAGATGACGAAGAAGCCGATGACGAGGGCACTGATGAAGAAGACCCGCGCGAGCGATTCGTTAACCGCCGTGCACACGATGTATGGGTCGACCCAACCGCCCGAGAAAGTGCTCAAGATAGTAAGCATCCCGGGGAGGTAGTAGTCGAAATGGTAGCGTGTCCCTGCGCTATCTGTGAGCCCTCCAAAGAGTTGCATGCCCAGAAGCGTGAACATCGTCATGAAGACGAACAGTAGCACGAAGATGTTGGCTACCTGGCCCGCCGCGCCGAGAAGGCACATGAAGATGCGGAAGAGGCCGTCCCAGGACTTCATGATGCGCAACATCCGCAGGACGCGCACCATGCGCAGCACTCGAAAGTACATTACATTGAAGTTCGCGTCTTCGTTCGCCTTCACGAATTCGGTGAGCAAAAGGTCAGCTACGGAGACAAGGAGGAGTGTTGTGTCGAAAATGTTCCAACCCTGTGCGAAGAAATCCTTGACGCCCACAGCGACGAACTTGAGCGCCATTTCGATGACGAATAGTACGGTGAAGTACGCGGTAAGCGTCTCGATGAGTAGGCCGTATTCAGCAGGTTGGCCAGCGTACGGCATGCACATGACCACCATGTTGCAGACGAGCATGAGCATAGTGCCGTATTGGAACGTGGTTGATTCGACAATTTCACGCAGTAACGGGATACCTCCTTTGATTTCCGCCTCACCCTCGCCTGTCAGCTTCGCGTAATCATCGGTTTGCTTCATCTCTTCGCCGTGCTCCGCCGCCTCCTTGGCAAGTGCTTCCTCCTCCACGGCCGCATTATTTTCCTTCGACTTCATAAACTCCTCGAATACGACTGCGAGGAAGAGTTGGACGACGAAGAAGCCGCCGAGCATGGCGACAAGTAAAAAGTAGACCCACACGTAGGCCGAGAACGCATCCATGAGGTCGTACATGATATCACTCCAGGTGTCGAAGGTGATGATTTGGACAATCATCATTACGGCATTGAGGACGGAGTCGAAATCAGAGTTTCGCCCTATGGGCATGTAGTCGTGATAGACGCAGACCTCGCCTGGTTCCGTGCACAACCTGTCATCGTGCCTGCAGAACGTGACTTCCTCACGATCGCCGCCGCCACCACCCTTAAGGATACGGGCGACCAACTGACGGCCATGGTCGTCGTCGTGGTGTGCATGCGGGTCGTCGCACCAGTAGTGCAGCGTCCCCTCGAAGAGCTCCTCTCCCACGATGCCGAAGATGAGGAAAAGGAACGAGGCCAGACCCACGACGTTGCCCAGAGGGGGAATTGCGGCAAAGATAGACGAGATGAGCACGGGCATGCCCGGCACGAAGCGTAGCGTGCGCAGTGGGCGCAGGGCCCTCAACGTACGGAGCCCGGTGAAGTTCCCAAAGGACGGGATGAAGATCGGAAGCCTGCATACAGGGTGAAGACAGGAGCGCTCAGTTGGAAGTCTGGAGAGTGCCACAGACATTTGCGGAGGCGGCGCACCAGGCGAGCGAAACAACCAAGAAGTCCAGGATGCACCAGGGATCGCGCAAGTACGAGTACTTATGCATCACGAAGCCGTACCCTATGATCTTCGTCACCAGCTCACAGGTGAAGATGGCTAGGAACACATGTTCACATTTCTGCAGCGCAGGACAATCGTTGGTTTAGCTGAAAACGTGCCGGGGCGTGCAGCGGGGCGCAGCCACGGGTGCGTCCGAGTGTAGTAGCGGCCGCTTACCGCGATAGTCGCTTGCTTCTCGGTCCCCTCCGGATCGACCGGGGAATTCCATGCCATGACTGAGATGTTGGCAATGATCGTTAGAGCGATTGCTGGCTCGAACCACGGAGCCTCGATTATGTTGATGGCCACGTTGCGGGGAAACGATTGAATACCCACACCCCACAACGATGTCTTGTGATATATCCAGCCGCTCGGCCCTCGGATCTCATCGGGGGGTGGCTGCATTGTGAGGCCTTCGAGGCCTGGAAGCACCCGCATTTCGTCGTTGTCATCGCCACCATTTTCATGACCTGTGGTGCTCGCTACGTCGCCATGCCCTCTTGTGGGAGCTCCGTGGACGCCGCCCTTGCGCACCCCGTGGTCCAGGCCCTCTTCGGTGGCGGTCGGCTCATCGTCAGCCGTGGCCGCAACCATCACACACGACTGCACCAAAATGTCCCAGAGTGGCTTGTGAGTCTGCCCTCCTCTATGAGCGCAGCGCGTCCATTTCCTTACAACGCTCAAAACCCAAAAATTGGTCTAAAAGTGTCACAAACTTCCGTGCACAACGCTGATTCGTTCACGTACAAGACAAGTCAAGTCAATGTCATCGACTTGACGTTCACGTTCACGTTCATGAAATTAGCGTATTAGCCAGGGCCGGTGACTGCCTGGCATTGCTTAAGGCATTGCTAACTGGACGTCACTTCCGCTCCGCTCCTCGACACTCACTCAAGAGTCAAGACACTCACTCACTCACGTCACGTCTAGAACACGTCACCCGCACTCACCATGTTCCATGCTTAGTTCCATCTTCCATTTTTCCATGCCAACCAACAAACCAACATGCAAACTCGACGCGCTTTCTCTTGTGCGGTCTGCGCCTTCCACGGTGTGTCTCCACGGGACCGGTGGGGCGGCTGTCTTGCCGCACGGCAAATGAATGTGAACTTGACTGCATATTCACCACAAGTTTGCGCGGGGGCGCCGGCGCGAGCGTGTGTTCTTGCACACCGCAAAAGGCCCTTTGCTTAGCTGCCGCTGTCGGCGTCGCTGCGCGTTGCAGGTGCGCCCATGTGCCGCCGCCTGTCTGCCTGTGTGCGCGTGCACTGACGCGCTGCCACGTGCTCGGCGCCGTCCGCAGAGAGCAATGGCCACCGCTGAGAGCGACCTGGAGGTGAGGACGATGCACGTCTTCATCTCAAGGGCATTGCAAAAGATTCTCAAAGAGGCACCCAAGAAGCTGACGGCGCTTCGAACGTCGTGCACTTCGGTCCTCGGTGCGTGCCCCCGTCCTGCTGCGGCCGCCTGCGCGCGCTGCGAGCCAGCCGGCAGGCTCTTGGTACCGCTGAACTCCACCTCACCAATGCTTTTGTGGCTGTTGTCGATGCGCAGAGGAGCTCCAGAAGAATGGCGCCGACTCCTTTCCACCGCCGCCGGCGGCGGACGAGTCGCCGCCGGCGACGCCGCAGCCGGCGACGCCCTCGGAATCTGATGCCGCAAAGCTCGAGCGGGCCCAAGCGGTGATGGACAGCGCCAAGGTTGGCGACGACGACAGTACGCCGGCAGTCGGCACGGAGCGTCCGGTCGAGGACATGGAGGACGATGTTGAACGGAAGGGGCCCGGCTCATCCGTTGGCGCTGAGCTGGTGGTGAGCGGCACCGACCGTTTCTTCGTGCCGCTGAAGCTCGCGTGCGAGTCGAAGCTGCCCCGTCTGATGGACGTGGCGCTCGCCTGCATCCAAAAGCTGATCGCGTACGGCTACGTGCGCGGCAAGGAGGTGCAAGTGGGCAAGATGCGGCGCCAGCTGATGGATGTGGTCATGGAGACCATCTGCGCATGCAAGGACCAGGAGGATGAGCTCGTGCAGCTGCAGATCGTTAAGGCCGTTCTGACGGCGGTCACCTCCACCGTCTCTGCCGTGCACGAGACTACGCTGCTGCTCGCCGTGAAGACGTGCTTCTACATATACCTGGTGTCGCGCACGCCCGTCATCCAGACGACGGCGAACGCGACGCTCACCCAGATGCTCAACGTCGTCTTTCAGCGCCTCGAGTTTGGCGGTGGCCAGTCCGTGGTCAGCCCCGCCGCCTTGTCGGTAATCCAGCGCGACGCCTTTCTCGTCTTCCGCTCCCTGTGCAAGCTGAGCATGAAGCCGCTGCCCGAGAACCTGGTCGCGGACGACTCAATCGAGCTGCGCTCCAAGCTTCTCTCGCTGCAGTTGCTCTTCTCGATCATCCAAAACTCGGGCACCAAGTTCCGCTCGGGCGACAAGTTCGTGTGGGCGGTGCGCCAGTACCTTTGCGTCTCGCTGCTCAAGAACGGCGTGTCGCCGATCGCGTCCATCCTGCAGCTGTCGCTCGACCTCTTCGTGGCCGTCATCCGCTTCTTCAAGGATCACCTCAAGTCCGAGATCGGCGTCTTCTTCTCCAACATCCTGCTGCGCATCCTCGAATCGACCAACTCGTCGCTTGTCCAGAAGCAGCTGACCGTGCAGTGCCTGCGTACGCTTGTCAAGGAACCCCAGTTGATTGTGGATCTCTTCCTCAACTACGACTGCGACCTCGATCACCCGAATATCATGGCCACCATCAGCGACGGCCTCTCGCGCCTGACCACCTCGCTGCACACCCTCACGGAGCCCACGGACGAAGACAAGCACCTCAAGGGCATCGCGCTCGAGACCCTCGTGGCTATCTCGGATTCGATGGTCGCATGGGAGCGCGAGACGCGCGGCGAGGTCGCCAAACCGTCCGCCGTGGAGGAGGTGGAGCGCGACGATAGCACAGTCGTCTCCCCTTCCGCGACCGCGGGCAAGGCGGCGGCCGGCGAGACGGCGGCCGCGGCCTCGTCGCCGGCGGCGGAGGGCGGCGCGATCGTGCCTGCGGGGAAGGGTGTGGTACGCGACCTAGAGGCGAGCTTCCACCGCAAGAACGATGTGCAGGAGGGCATCGTCAAGTTCAATATGAAGCCCAAGAAGGGTCTCAAATACCTCACCGACGTGTGTGGCCTCGAGAACACGCCCGCGGCCATCGCCCAGTTCCTGCTGACCAGCTCGGGGCTCGACAAGCGTGCGGTTGGCGACTTTTTGGGCGAGGGCGATGAGTTCAATAAGTCGGTGCTCTATGCGTACGTCGACGCCATTGACTTTGCAGGGCTCACCTTTGACGCAGCGCTGCGAAAGTTCCTCTCTCACTTTTGGATGCCGGGCGAAGCTCAGAAGATCGACCGCATGATGGAGAAGTTCGCGCAGCGCTACTGCTCGCAGAACGACGAGAAGGTGTTTGCGAACGCGGACACCGCGTACGTCCTCGCCTACTCGCTCATCATGCTCAACACCGACGCGCACTCGTCGCAGATCAAGAAGAAGATGACCCAGCAGGAGTTCGTCAACATGAACCGCGGCATCAACGACTCCAAGGACCTGCCCAGCGCCTTTCTCGAGCAGCTCTATCAGGGCATCACCACTAATGAGATCAAGATCAAGGAGTTCGACCCGGTCGCCGAGCACGCCAAGAAGCAGGAGAAGGAGGGCCGGTCGACGAGTGCGCCGATCAACAAGACGAAGCTCTTCAACCTCGAGTCGGCAGCCATGGTCAAGGAGTCGCAGGAGGCATTCAAGCTCAAGGCCAAATCTAAGACCAAATTCGTCACCTCCAAGGACGCTGAGGCGGTGCGCCCGATGTTCGAGTCGACCTGGTGCGCGATGCTCGCCGCTTGCTCGGCCGTGATGGACGACCAGCCTACGGAGCCCTTCCCGCCCATCGTGGGCCAGGCCATCCGCGGCTTCGAGAACGCGATCCACGTCGCAGCGGACTTTGGCATGCAGACCGAGCGTGACGCATTCATCACCATGCTCGTCAAGTTCACCTACCTTGACTCGACGAAGACCATGGGCAAGCGCAACATCGAGTCCTTCAAGGCGCTCGTGCAGGTGGCGCTGCGCGACGGCAATGGGCTCGGCGCCTCCTGGGGCCCTGTGTTCAAGTGCCTCTCTGAGTTCCAACGGCTCTACATGATCGGCACGGGCGCGAAGACCGACGCGCAGATCTTAACCGGCCCCGCGCGTCCCTCGTCCGCGCCCGCGTCCTCCAAGAAAGCGGAGCCCGCCGCCACCGCCTCGGCCTCCAGAACCTCGAGCTCGAGCATCATGAGCTTCGGCTCGTCGAAGAGCCTCGCCGTGATGCAGCAGACGCGCCCGCGCCAGTCGACGGTGAGCACCGGGCAGGTGTCCATCGACTTGGCTGCCGTTGACGCGCTCAATTCGGAGACGATGCTCGACAAGGTGGATGTCGTCGCCATCGACCGCATCTTTTCGAGCTCCGAGCAACTCTCGCCCGAAGCCATCGTGCACTTCGTCAACGCCCTGACCGCCGTGTCTCGTGAGGAACTCTCCGATCCGACTAACCCGCAGGTGTACTCGCTGCAGAAGCTCGTCGAGATCGCGCACTACAACATGAACCGCGTGCGCTTCGTGTGGGCGCGCATCTGGGAGGTGCTCGGAGAGTTCTTCACCGAGGTGGGCCAGCACCCGAATTACCACTTCGCCATGTACGCTGTCGACTCGCTACGCCAGCTCTCTCACAAGTTCCTCGAGAAAGGCGAGCTGCTCAACTTCGCCTTCCAGCGAGAGTTCCTCAAGCCCTTCGTCGACCTGATGGGTCCGCACTCGGCCCTCGAGATCCGCGAGCTCATCCTGGGCTGCCTCGGGAATATGATCCTCTCGCGCGCCAAGAACATCAAGAGCGGATGGACACCCATGTTCTCTGTCTTCTCGCTCGCCGCCCAGGACGCCGCCGCCTCCGTCGCGCAGCCTGGCTTTAAGCTCGCGCAGCACATCATCGCCGAGCATTCTGCGCTCATCGGAGGCCAATACACCGAATGTGCCGCCTGCCTGGGTGCCTACCTGCACCAGCCGCACCACGAGCAGCTCGCAGTGCAAGCAGCACAGGCTCTCGTCACGTTTGCGCGCGTGCTCTCGAAGATCACCAAAGAGGTGTCACCCTCGGCTAGCAGCGGCGAAAAAGGAGAAGCTCCCGGATCGCCAAGAGCGGAAAGCGCGAGCAGCAGCAGCAGCATGGAGCGCGATTGGTGGGCGCTGCTTGGGGCCCTGCTCCAGGGCGTGCACGACCGCCGGCCCGCGATGCGCGGTGCGGCACTGCAGGCCATGTTCACATGCCTAAACTTGGAGCTTGGCACGGAGGGAGTACTCCAGGGCGAGGTCGGGCGCTCGGCGTACCGCACCTTCGTCGTCGGTATGTACTCTGTGCTGCCTGTCGAGCCCCCTGCCGTGGCGGCGGGCGAGGCGGCGACGGCCAGCGCGCCGGCGGCCGCGCCTGCCCCCACGCCCGAGGCGGCCGACTGGCTGGCGACCACGGGTGTAGCGGCGCTCAGCGAGTCAGAACGCTGCTTCTGCCGCCATTCCAAGGCGCTTGGTTCGGGGCTGCTCGATGAGCTCGTATCGCTGCTCGTGCGCTGCCTGCAGCAGACGCACACGCCGGCGCTCGCGCACACAGCGGCGGAGGCGCTCCTCCACCTTGTCAAGGAGACGGGCGCCGCCTTCTCACAGGACACGTGGAAGAGCGTCTGCGCCGAGCTCAAGGGCGCCTTCGTGGGCGCGGGCCCGTATGTGGCGCCGTCGCCGCCCGTCGAGGCAAAGGGCGACACCAAATTGGTGGCGGAGGTGTCGCAGCGCGTCCAAAAGGAGGCCCCGCCCGGATCGGGCCCCCGCGAGATGCAGACGCTGCTGCTCTCCACTGTCCATCAGCTGCTGCTGCTCAACCACAAGCTGATGAAGATCCCGGATCTCGAGGGCCTGCTTAACAGCATGCACGAGTCGTACGAAAAGGCGCACCACACCGTTATGGACGCGGTCGGCGGCGCCGAGGTAAGCAAGACCGAGCTCGATGAGGCCATCACTCTCGAGGTCGACGCCCTCTCGTATTACTCCCAGATCCTGTTCACACTCTTCGCCAAGCTCACGCCCGGTGCAAAGCTCCCTACCAAAGGCACCGAGCCGCCGCTGGGCTCCGAGGCCCACATCTTGCTCATTGGCGCGGCCGCCGAGTACCGCCTCGTGTCCTTTTGTCTGCACGTGATGCGCGAGTACCTTGCCATCCACAAGGTCGCCGGGGACGCCAAGAGCAAGCACGCGGCGCTCGCGCAGCGGCTGCTCACCACGTTCACGCCGTCGGTCGAGACGCTACTACAGCAGATCATGCAGTGGCATGACTCACAATTCGCGCGCCACCTACCGGGCTTCTACCCGCTCTTTGTCGACCTGATGCACTGCGACTCGAAGGAACTGCGCCAGATCCTGCGCGACATCTTCGCCAACCGCGTCGGAGATATGGTCAACAACAAGGCTCCGGCCTCGTGACGCATACAGGTAGCATCTGGCGACGGCGGCAGCGGCGGCGGCGGCGCGGGAGCGATGTGAGAAAGGCGCCGGGGGCTGAACGCGGGGCGTCGGACGAGAGGAGTACATGTGAGAGAGCATCTGCTATGCGAGCGAGCGCATGCGCATGACGTGCGAACTTGTGACGGTGTTCGTTGTGCTGCAAAGGGGGGAGCAGGGGTCCAACCGACTTCGTCCAGGCGCGTGCATCTCGTGTGGGCGCTACGAGGCATCGTAGGTCTGCCTAGGTACGCCACGTGTCCGTCCCTGGTGTGTCCGCAGTCGGGACTCGTCGCGCGTCGGGGTAACCCGCATCACTTATATTGCACGCTTACGTATCGGTGGAAACGATCGATCAGATCACCGGCCGGCGACGCGCGCGCATGCGGATTGCCCGATTGGCCATTGGCAGTGCGCATCCAACCGGATCGCGCATCCAATGCGCATCCATGTGCGCATCACTGTGAAAACCCCATCACCGTCGGCGCGTGGGCGCAAAAGGAAGCATGTGACCGAAAAGAAAACCTCTCGCGACGCCACCGAACCTAATTAGGGTTTTCTGCGCCTCATAGGTGCGAGTGTTTGTTTTGCTGTTCACGGTGGAGCCGAGACGTGAGAACGCTTCATCCATGCGTGGTACCAAGCTCACCTACGACTGCTCCAACGACAAGTGGGTCCGTGAGCCGGTCGACCTAAGCGTCGAGCGGGAGCCCTTT
>JWZX01002330.1:0-11729 GCA_001275005.1 Chrysochromulina tobinii | reverse complement strand
GGTTGTCCCAGTCCGGACCGGGACGGCCCAGCCCGCTGGGACGTCCCACGCAAACCTGGTCCGGCCCAATTTTTTCCCGGTTGCTAAGGAACCAGCGCACCGAGGACGCGACTACCGCAGAGCTGTCGCGTGTACGGGCTGGAGTGTGCGGTCGCACGGGGCTGTCTCGGCACAGTGAAAGAGAGCCATCCCGTTATATTGTAAGTGTTCAGCCGTACCCGCAAGCACCGACGAGGGTTTCGGAGGCTGCGGCTGGCCCGTGAGGTGCTGACCATGACGTAGACTGCTGACGGGACCCTTTCGCTTTCCGACTTGTAAACCCCGCATAGTGTCCCCAGAGATTACTGTACATGTACGGGCTCCATTGCATCATGAATGAGCGCCCCGGCGCATGATCATCGCATTACGAGTACACCCTAGGCCGGATCTTGGGTGGTCGCGAGGCGTACAGCCGGTCGAGGCGGAGCTTGCGCTCAACCTTACCCAGCTGCACCTCGAGCTCCGAGTTCTTCGTGGGTTGTTTCTCAGCTGGCTTGTTAGCTTGAATCTCAGGCTGCTTGTTGATCGTCTTCTCGGCCTGCTTGTCGGCAGCTACCTCCTTCACTTCCTTTTGCGGCTCGGCTCCCATGACGTCCTCGGCGATGGCCAGCGAGACGAGCCCCTCGGCGATCACCTTCTCGACCGGCGAGATGATTGGGACTGTGTCGCGCCGGGTGGCCGCGGCGGCGGCATACGCGGCGGCGGCGGCGGCATTTGAGGCGGCGGCGGCAGCGTCGGTGACGGCGAAGTGGCGGCGACGGAGCTGCACGGCGAGCTCGTCGTGGCCACGCGACTCGGCAATCTGCTCACCGCTCTTCCCATCATCGTCTCGTTCGGTGACCGAAGCGCCTCGCTCAAGGAGGTAGAGCACTGCCTCGGAGTGACCCGCGGCTGCAGCAGCATGGAGCGGCGTCGAGCTATTCCCATTCTTGGCGTCGATGATCGCGCCATTGTCGAGCAGCCACTTGACCGCCTTCGTGTGCCCCTTTGCGGCGGCCCAGTGCAGTGCCGTCTGGCCGAGCCCCGTGCCTCGGAAATGGATGATCGTTTCATTGACCAAGAACATCGCTGCCAAGTCCTCCACGCGCCCGCCCATGGCCGCATCGAGGAATTCTTTGCCCCTCGTCGGGTTCGCCGTGCAGAACTGCACGCCCGCCCCGGTCGCGACGCTACCAAAAGCGACCCCGGGCGACTCGGCCGGGTTAGCTGTGCCCTTGTTGCTGCCCATCATGGAGCTGGTCTTCTTTGTAACTTTGTTTTCCTCCACGTAGGTGTCGTCGCCGTCGGGACGTTCATTGTAGCCCTTGGGATAGATCGTCTGCAGGCTCTCTATGTAGAGCCGCTCGTTGGCCTCGAGCGAGCCGCTCAGGCAGCACACCAGGACCTCCGTCTTGAATGCGTGGAGGCCGCCATTCTTCTTGATGGCCTCGCGGATGAGTTTGCAGCCATCGATGGGGCCGCTGCCCGTGCGCTGCGTGAGCGTGCGCATCGTCTTGCCCACATACTTCTTGCCCTGCGGGCACGTGAGAGCGTACACGAAGCCCGTGCCCACAGAGCCGACCGCCGCCGGCTTCTCTTTCTCACCCTTCTTCTTGTCGTCCTTGGTTGCGATCGTCGAGCCCGCGAACCTGAGTGGAGGCGGGCGCCGTGGTGAGCACTTGCATGCGGCGGTTACATGCTGGAGCCCGCGAACCTGAGTGGCTGATGAGGGAGGCAATCAGTGGCTGATGAGGGAGGCAATCAGTGGCTGATCTCAGGGAGGCGAACCTGAGTGGCTTGGATTCCTTGGTCTTCTCCTCTCGCCGCCGCTTGAGCTCCGCGAGGTACTCCTTGCGCTCCTTGTCGCTCATCTTTGACGGCGTGCGCGTCGGGCTCACCTGCTGCGCCTGAGGCCGCGGCAGGCCGGCCGGCCGGCGCGGCGAGTTCTGCTCCACCTCGAGCCACATGTCGTGCATTTGCGTGTTGCTCAATCTCGAGACACTGACCAGGGATCGACGAGAGGAGGCGCCGCCAAAGGCAAATCGCCCCGTCGTCCGCACGCCACGCGTGGTCAGGAGCAGATTCGGGCCCGCCGGCGAGACGCCGTGCGTGATGCTCCTTCTCAAGTCCGTAGTGAACGACGTCGGCTGTGGCTGTCGGGATGCCAGCTGCTGCCAATCGGTGCCGCCGAGCAACTGGCTCCTCTCGTCATCGCCACGGGCGCTCTCCGGCTCGTGGGCCAGGTCTTCAAAGGCGCTTTCAGTGCTCGCGCGGTCAGTCGTCGTGAAGTCGATCGTGAAGCCTTCCACGCTTCCAGTGCGGTCAGTTGTGATGCCGTAACTGCGTTCTGTTCCAGGCCGACTCACGCCGAGGCTACCCCAGCCGCCGCGATCTATGGCGACAGCGCCTTCGTCGCTGCCGTGCAATGAGTGACCGTCTCCGGTGACAGTGGCCCGTGTGGTAATGGATGCGTTCAAGAGCTCGCCCACGACCTCCGGCAGCGTTGAAGGCGATAGCATGTGCGATGAGGAGGCCGCGGCTCCTGTGTGATCATAAGGTTTGGGAGCGACCTCGTCGTCTGGCAGAGTCAGCGGCTCCTCGACCAGACGAGGCGTCTGGTCAATCTCCAACATCGCGTCTCGTCGCTCCTTGACCTCGCGACCGTCTGCAACAAATCGGTGCTTTGGCCCACACCAAAAAAACCATTGTCGCCTCCAATCTGTGCATTTCTGCATGCAAGGGCATGACACGACCAATGCGACGGTACTTGTAGATTTTGAGAAACCAGATAAAGTGTCAAACTCAAAACGGAAAAATTCGTCAGCGGCAATTTCAAATTATGATGGCAATCAAGAGGGACGTTCCGCCCACTTCAACGTCGCCCGCCACCCAAGGTGGGTGCCCCCAGCGGTGCCCCTAATAACAGGGTGTTAGCCCCCGCGCTCGACCCGCCGCTCATGGACGCTAGGGGGCTCGAGGTCACGGCGGAGGCTGCGACGGCGAATGAGCCTGTGGTGACGGCGGAGAACACTCTGGAGACTGCGCCGGCAGCATCTGCTCCGTCTTCAGCCCCCGCATCCTCATCCGCATCCGCTCCAGCATCAGCTCCAGCACCCGCTCGCAGCTTTCAGGATCCTGAACAATCCGAAGACCAGCTATATATTCGCCTTCCTTCGTCAGTCCTCCGCCATGCCATGCGAGCGATGGAACTGGCCTCTGAGGACGGTGATTCCGCTGTCAAGCACGAGCTCGAGCTGCTTCTAGCTGCGGCGAGTAGGCCCCCTTTGGCCGACCCTCAGGTTCGGAGCAGGGGCAGTCGCCGCATCTCGTTTGCATCGGTGCTCGAAGAATCCAGTGAAGAGGGCAACGAAGAGGCGCTTGACGAGAGAGTCAGGGTATGGCTGGACGAGACGCTGACCAGCCCGAGCAGCGCCATCCAAGAGTCTGCCAGATCAGGTGCAGCGCCAGACGCTCGTCGACAACGTGCACGTTCGAAGGAGCTTGCGAGTCCAACGTCATTGTGGGTGCTGCCGGAAGCCATGGCTATGACCCTCAGCGGTGAGCTGTTCGACGAGCCTCTCACGATCAGCGACAGTGCAAGGGCGGATGCGATGGCGTGCCTGGACACGTGGGACTATGACACGCTCGCGCTGCAGGAGGCCTCTGACGGACACGCCCTCCTCCTCGTTGGTGAGGCGCTCTTCGAATGGCACAAGCTGCACGAGCCTTGCCACGTTGACCGGGTGGTGTTGCATCACTTCCTGCGTGCCCTCGAGGCGTGCTACGGGGACCATGAGTACCACAATGCAATGCACGGCGCGGATGTCGCGCTAGGGGTGCACCATTTCATCGTCAAGTTTGGTGTGACGGCGCGCCTCACGAAGCTGGAATTGCTCGCCGCCCTCGTTGGGGCGCTCGTCCATGATTTCAACCACCCCGGCACGAACAACGGGCATGAGGTGCGGGCGAGGACGGAGCGCGCGCGCACGCATACGGATGCTATCCTCGAGCGTCATCACCTGCACTCGACATTCACACTGCTCGCGACGCCGGCGTTCGACCTCTTCGGCAAAATGCCAGCTGACGATCGGAAACTCTGCCGAAATCTCATTGTCGAGATGGTCCTCGCGACCGACATGAAGAAGCACCGCGACATCATCTACACCCTTCGCGCTCTGGCTGCTCAGCACGGCGCGGTTGCTGCCGAAGCTCCCCGCGGAGCCTCCGAAGGGTCGTCCTCAGCATCCAATGGTGACTCACCGGAGAGCTCGCTTTCTCGACAAGCGCGGCGATCGCCTCCTTCTTCCTCATCGGCTTCTCGCCTCAACAGCTCACATGAGGGGGAACAAGGAGGCGGTCGACTCCACGCTGAGAGGGCGGAGTGGGCCTCTCCCTTCCAGGCGCAGGCGCATGTGGATGTGCCTCTGCTCCTGGCTGTGGCGATCAAATTTGCTGACCTCGGCCATTGCTTCAAGCCGTTTCAACTTCACAAGCAATGGGCGGAGCGGATCACGGACGAGTTCTGGGCGCTCGGCGACCGCGAGCGCCAGCTCGGCATCGCCGTCTCGCCGCTGTGCGACCGGGACAAGGACTCCAACGTGCCCGAGTCCCAGGTTGGCTTCTTCAAACACATCTGCGTGCCATTCTACTCGATCGTGGCGGACCTCATCGACCCGACCATGCTGCCTTGGTTACGCGTGCAAGAAAATCTGCATTCGTGGGAGCTCGAGAACAGCGCCTTGAAGGACAAACTTCGCGCCACGCAGCAGCAGCAGCAGGAGGCGAGCTCGGCGCGCACAGTGTTAATTGATGCGTTGCGGGCTCGTCCCCCGCCCGCCGCCCCTGCCGCACACGACGCCGGCATCGATTACGGCGTGCTCGCTGCGGACATCGCGGCAGATAACATGGCTGCTCACATCGCTATTAATTGATGCGTTGCGCCCGCTCTCCACGGATGATGCGATCGGTGCTGTATGCCCCCCAGGATATGGCCACATATGAGCACGTGGCCGGCACGGGGCCAAGGGCGCCTGCGCCTGTCCCGCCCGAGGCGCCTGCCGTGCCACGCAAGGAGCTGTCGCCGCCAGCGGCACTTCTCAAAACATGCTATGAAATATGTCGTGGCTGGCAGATGGCGACCCTCATGAGCATGGAACCTAGAACCACGACCTACCGAAGGTCATGCGCCACAAAGTGGTAAGAATCGTTGGGCGAAGGAAAGGCCCCTTCAGTCCAGTTTGGGGCGCAGCATGGCAGCGCTCGAATGGCCGCGCTACATGTTCAACTACATGCACAACGTAATGGGATCTACAAAACGGAAACAGCCCCTCGGGGCGAGGGTTGAGAGCCCTCGGTACAGCCACGCACACGTGTGTAACATGTGCGTGACTGTACTCCGCGGCGCTTGTGCCGCTCGGCCTCGGGGACGCATAGGATGGCATGGGATCTGGTATGGGATGACCCAGAACGCATCAGGACGCGTGGGACGCTTGGGGGTGCGGGGTTACGGCCTGTAACGGTCTGTTTCCTTTCGGTCGATCCCCGCCGGGATTCCGCCCTGCACACCCGCAGTGCGGGCCGGAGGTATGTGAGATACTGTGCTGTGATGACTCGAGTGAGTGATTTTTAACTGAACAAGCTACCCGACAGTATATGAAGGGACCCCCAGTGGAGGTCACAGCGCACAGCGAGGGGAGACGGGAGGTGTGCAGACTGCAGTTACCAGTGTCGGCGCCCGCGCGGGCTCTCCAAGGGGCTCTCTCACTCATTCACACATAACTCACCCATTCATACGTCCTTTGAGACGGTGGTGTGGTGAGGGGACCGCGACGAAACCTGCCTCTGCCCTGACTGTGACTGTCGCCCCATTCACAATGAGAAACGGAGGGCCGAGGGAGGGGTCGACGCTCGCACGCACTAGGATGCCAACGCTGAACGGCGACTCCGCGGCGGACGTCGAATCAGAATGGGAGTGCGCATAACTTATCTGTGTGTGATCCTTTGCACGAGCTGCAACGGCATCGGCATCGGGATTGACCTTGCGCGCTACCCCATCGACTCGCCGACCTCGGATGAGTATTTGCAGATGGTGAATCGAGCGCGACGCTCCCTCGCGGAGACGGGCTGCGCCTCATTCCCAGGATTCCTGACGGCCGAGGCGACGGCCGAGGCGGCTTCGGAGGCGGCGGCCAAGTCGCCGTCTGCCTTCGTGACCGATTCCACGCACAATGCATGGCAGCTGCCCGACGACGATCCAGCCCGCCCGCCCGACGACGTGCGCAACGTTAGAATGCGCACACGGGTGGCATCGACCGCATACGACGAGCTCGACGAGGGCGGCGCGCTCAAGCGGCTCTACCAGTACGACGAGTTCGTCCAGTTCGTGGGCGCGGTTACTTCGCAGCCGCGCCTCTACCGTCTGGCCGACCCACTTGGCGCGTGCTCCATCAACGTCTTCCGTCCTGGTTGGCACCACGCATGGCACTTTGACGAATCTGAGTTCACGACCACGCTTTCACTGCAGCAGGCCGAACGCGGCGGCGAGTTTGAGTTCACGCCGCCGCTCCGGCGCAGCCAGGCTGAGCTGGCCGAGCCGGCCGTCGCGCGCATCCTCAATGAGCGCAGCCCGTACAGGGTCAGCTGTGTGGTTGCGGACGCAGGCGGCGACGCAACGGCGCCACCGGTGACCACGGCACCCTTCGCGCCGGGCACGCTGCAGATCTTTGCCGGGCGGTACTCGCTGCACCACGTCAAGCGCGTGGCCGATGACGCCACTCGGGAGCGCCTCGTCGCTGTCATGTGCTTCGCAACCGAGCCCGGCAAGGTCAACTCGGCCGAGGTGCAGCAGATGTTCTGGGGAAGGTCCGTTGAGGTATGAGATTGCGGTCTCGATGAAACGGCGGACCGGATATTCCTGTGTGAGAGCACAGAGGTCAGAGCAGTGCGTCAGTTTCGAGGTTGAGATGCACCGCGTTTGCCTTTTGCGGAGTCTCTTGACGGTTAACCCGTGCTTGCATGTTCTTGACTTGACTTCAAGTCAGCGACTTGGGTTGACTTGACGTGAAATGCAAGTTTGTTTGACGGTTTCGCAGTATGAATACATGTATGACGCAGGGAGATCGACCGCCTCCACGTGTCACCCATGTCAATGCGGGCAAACCGGCTGGTGCGCAGCGTCTTCTTGATGCTGCTGATGATATCCGTCGCGACTGTGGTCACGGCAGAAGAGGCGGCCGCTGAGCCTGTGCCCGAAGCGAAGTCCGAGGCGGCCGGTGAGGCGGCTGCTGCGGAGGCCTCGCCCGCTGCTGAGGCCTCGCCAGAGCCCGAGCTGCCGCCGCTCGACTGCAAGACGCACGAGCTGCTCGAAAAGGTGGACACTTGGTCAATCGACTGCGTTGCCATGTGGCTCGCGAATCTCGGCTTCCCGGAGCTGCGCACCGCGTTCACGGGCAACAAGATGGACGGCGTTGCGCTCAAGTCGCTGACGATGGAGAAGCTTGCAGAGGACTATGGCGTCAGCGAGGAAGATCAGCGCAAGAAGATCTACTACAACCTCAAAGACGTGCTGCGCAAGGATAATGCGGCGGGCAACACGAACCACTACTCGCAGATGTTTTTCTGGCTGCTGCCGCTGCTCGGCATCTACAAGTACCTCACGCTGCGGTATGAGAAGCAGATTGAGAAGGCAATGAAGAAGTACAAGAAGTGGCAGGACGCGCGGAACCCGCCCGCGCCCGTCGAGATCAAGACGTTCGATGACGGCACCAACGAGTGGACGCGGGGGCTCAATAGGGATGTCAATCTTGGGCCGAAGAAGACCAAGGCGGAGAAGGACGAGGTAAGCTACTGCTTACGCCGCCGCACCAATCTGCCGCCGCGCTATCGCTGCGAGGTCGCGTCGCGTAGCACGAGCCCGTGTGCTGACCTGCTTGTGCGCTCCCTTACAGGAGAAGAAGGCCAAGAAGATCAAGACGCCGAAGGCGGAATGAGAGCATGCATGCTGCGACGTACTCCGTTCTTGCGTCTTGTACTGTTTCCAGCTCTCTCCGAGCTGATTCGCTCGTAAAATGTACTATACAAAGGTCGACCCCCAAAGTATTAGTATACGGTCGCACACATAGCATGACGGAGCGAAGAGAGAGAGTTTTTGTTGCGCGCGGGGTCCTCTTCAAATGCAATTTACACGCGGGGTGTCCGCCGCGCCCCGCCCGGTACTCGCGGGAAGCAAAACACGCGCGGTGTGGGTGTACCGCGGTCGGACGCGGCCGCCGCGCCAGGATAGCCGGCTTTAACCGCGACCCCGCACCCGGCGCCCCGGAACATCCGTCGTAGCGTCGAAGCCGCTAGCGCGCCGCGCTCCTCGTTCATTCGGGCGGCGGAGCGTGCAGCGTATCGATGTGCTCGGCGAGCGCATGCACGGCTCGCCGGAGGGAGTCTATCTCCGCGTGCATCGCTCCCTTGTCGGCCTCGCGCTCCTGCGCGCCGAGCCTCCGCAGCTTCGCGACCTCCGCCTTGAGCACATCCAACTGAGCCTTAGTGGCGAGAGCTTCGACATCGAGCCCGCCGTGCTCTCCCGGCAGGCTTGCGCCCACGAGGGTCTTGAGCTTGCCTAGCTCGCGCCCCATGAGCTCATTCGACATGCGCAGCCGTGCGACCTCGCCCCGCATCCGCTGCAGCTCCTCCTCATGGCGCGCTTCGAGGCGCTCCATCATCTCCTCGAGGCGAGCCTCGTGCGCACCATGGCCGCCCGCGTCACTGCCGAAGCCGTGCCCATGGGCGCGGAGCAGAGGCACACCGGCACCGCCCTCGAAGGTGGCCAGCGCGCCGCCGCCAGCGCCGCCCGCGCTCGCCGGCACGGCGTTCAGCGTGCCCCCAGGCAAACGCTTCGCCTTCACATCGTGCGCGCCGCCCGCACCCTCCAAGCGCAGCCACTCGGAGGTATCGATCTCCAGAAGCTCGGACGAGGTGTGTGTGCCCTCCCAGCCGCCAAAGAGGAGCAGCCGCGTGCCTGCGCCGCGCGCGGCTGCGAGCCGCCGCTTGCGTGGCAGCTTCGCGCTGTCGCCGTGCAGCGCCACTCGCCACGTACAGCTCGCGGTGTCCATCACCAGAACGTCGTTGTAGAGAGCGTCGCGCGTGGAGCCGCCGAAGAAGAAGATCTTGTCGGCGGTGAGGCAGGCGGCGTGGTAGGCGATTGGCGGCAGCGGCGGGCTCACCTCCGGCCGCCACCAAGTCCACGACTCGGTGTCCAGCACGTGCACGTCGTTCAGCTCGGCGGCGGCCGCGGTCGGATCGTTGAGCGGCACGTCGCCCACGCCGCCCACGACGAAGAAGAGCTTGTTGACGAGAGTCCCTGAGGCGCCGCAGCGCGCCGAGGGCGGGGTGCCGTTGGCGAGCGGCTGCGACCAAGTCCAGCTCTCCGTGTTCAGTGCGTGCAGGTCCTCGAGGCTTGTTATGCCGTCGTTGCCGCCGAGCACGAGCAGCGAGCCTCGAGCGAGGCAGGCGCAGTGGTAGTAGCGCGGCGACGGCGCCCGGCCGCGCACGGTCGGTTTGTTCCAGTGGTTGTCGGCCGTGTCGAAGAGCTGCACGTCGTTGAAGCGGCGCGAGCTGTTGGCGCCGCCGAAGACGAGCAGGTGTGCGGGCACGCCGAGCGCAGTCGCGGAGTGGCCTGCGCGCGCGGGCGGCGAGAGGCCCGTGTGCACGAGCTGCGACCAGATGCCCGATTGCGTGTCGAAGGCATACAGGTCGTTGAGCACGCGCGCGCCATCGAAGCCGCCGAAGACGTACAGGCGCGCGCCCATGGACGTTAGGCTGTGCGACTCGCGAGGCGAAGGCAAGACGCCAGTGGCGGGCACCTTGCGTACAGCCTTGGCAGCCTCAGCGGAAGAGGCGGCGCCAATGGACTGCGACTCCTCCCTCGTGACCACACGCGACACGAGCTCGCCGGCGCCTTGCCACAAAGAGGAGACGGAGGCCATTGGCATTTGGCCCAACGAAAACCCTCTCCAGTTTTCACAAACCTTCAAATTCACGCTCTTCTTGACCCACGGATCATGACAGAGCTGACGGCCTGCACGCAGTTTCGATCTCCACTACATGTAGAAACGATGATTGCACCTTTCATCGCGAACGGCAATTCCGAAGGGGAGACGGAAAGTGCCTTGGTGCGAGAGGGCGTCGACTTGCAGCTCCCGTCGCGCGACCAAAGAAAAAACGCGTCGGCGGAAGAGGGAGCGGACAGTGCAGGCGTCATGATGCGCCTGGACACCGCATCTACCAGCGAGCTGCTGTACGTGGGCTTCAACCAGGACAAGGGCTGCTTCGCATGCGGCACCGACTCGGGCTTCCGCATCTTCAACTGCGACCCTTTCAAGCAGACGTACCGGCGCGACTTTGCAAACGGCGGCATTGGCATCGTTGAGATGCTCTTCCGATGCAACATCCTTGCGCTCGTGGGCGGCGGTCGCAACCCACGCTATCCGCCCAACAAGGTCATGATCTGGGACGACCACCAGAACCGCTGCATCGGCGAGCTCTCCTTCCGCTCGGAGGTGAAGGCGGTGCGCATGTCACGCGAGCGCGTCGTTGTCGTGCTCGAGTACAAGATCTACGTATACAACTTTGCCGACCTGAACCTGCTGAACACGGTCGAGACCGTTTCCAATCCTAAGGGCCTCTGCTCGCTGTGCGCCGACTCGCGGCTGTGCGTGCTCGCGTGCCCCGGTCTACAGAAGGGGCACCTGCGCGTCGAGCTCTTTGACATGTCGCGCTCGACGCTCATCAACGCGTGCGAGTCGGCGCTCTCGTGCCTCGCGCTCAACACCGACGGCTCACGGCTCGCAACAGCGTCCGAGCGCGGCACCCTCGTGCGCGTCTGGGACACGCGCTCGGGCCAGCGGCTCGCCGAGCTGCGCCGGGGCGCAGAGCCCGCCGAGATCCAGTGCCTCTCCTTCAACCTCGACTCGAGCTACCTGCTCGTATCGTCGGATCACGGCACGATCCACATCTTCAAGCTCAGTGAAGACGTGGACGCCACCGCCGCCGCCGCCGCCGCTGCCACCGGCGCCGCCCCCGAGACTGTCTCCGGCAACGCACGCTCAGCCTTCTCCTTCCTGGGGAACCTGCTGCCGCGCGCGATCACGCCGAGTTACATCCAGTCCCAGTGGTCCTTTGCACAGTTCCGACTGCCAGGCTCCGAGAAGACACCGACGCGCTCGATCGCCGCCTTCGGCGGCCAGGACCGCGAGACGTTCCTCGTCGTATGCGCAGACGGAACCTTCTTCAAGTGCCGCTTCGACGCTCTCAAGGGTGGCGAGTGCCGAGCGCGAAGACTGGCAGCGGTTCCTCTTCAATGAGGACGAGGCGGCCCAGTGAGGTCGCCGCCAGCATCGGGAGGGGCGCCGCGATCAGACCTCGACCCCCCTTACCCCCACGCTCGTCGAGGATACTGTCCGGGCGACACCTTGCCGGCCGGCGAGGATCGTGGATGAAGCATGAGTAGAAAAGTTTGTCTTTTGTCTTTTGGCGTCGAACGTGGTCCTCGGTCGTGGCCGACCCCTTATCGCTTATGGCGGGAGCCGGCCGCGCCCGCCCCCCTTTGAGGGGGAGGGTGGTGACGATATTTGGGCATCGTCGATAGCCGCTGAGTCGCCATGACTTCTGTGTGTCGTAGGCTGCCACTCTTGACCTGTGTCGGGCTCGACAGACTGCCCGGG
>JWZX01002329.1:0-19524 GCA_001275005.1 Chrysochromulina tobinii | reverse complement strand
TGGGTGGCGAGGGAGCGGACCTGAGCGGCGATGAGGGGCGTAATCAATGATGAGGCGCGCGCGCCATCAGTGATGAGGGGCGTCATCAGTGATGAGGGGCGTCATCAGAGTGACCCTCGGCCTTGCTCCTCCGCAATCAAGGGCAATCAATGGCAATCAATGGCAATCAATGGAAATCGATGGCAATCAAGAGACAATCAATGGCAATCAATGGCAATCAATGGCAATCAATGGCAATCAATGGCAATCAATGTACCAAGGGCACTTCGAGGCCAATCCGCATCGGGGGCAGCTGGGCGGCGCCCGCGTGTAACGTCCACACCCCGACATGCTCGGAGGGGGCCCCCTCCGACAACACACCGAGGGACACGCGCTCAGGGCCGCCGTCATCACCACCGCCGCCCCCACCACCGCCGCCCCCACCACCACCACCGCCGCCCCCGCCCTCCGCAAGAGTGCAATCAGCGAGATTGCAATCAGCGAGATTGCAATCAGCGAGATTGCAATCTCGGAGATTCCCTCGGTCCTCCGCCGAGAGCAGGTAGAGCGGCGCGCCCGAGACGGCGCGCACGCCCGCCGCGCGCAGCCGCACCGCCTCGCCCACGTGCACGACGGCGCCGTCCCGAGCGCCCACAACGGCGCCGTCCCGAGCGCCCACGACGGCGCGCTCGAGCACAAAGAGCTCGTGGGCGAGGGGTTCCCTCGCGCCGTACTCGCCCTGGCGCTGCCGGTCCGCGCACACGCGCCCGCCCGCCACGGCGCTCGCGCTCACGTACTTGCCTAAATGGGCGATGGTGAGGCTCAGCGCGTCGCCGTAGCGCAGCGGCTCCGCCGATGGGCACGCGCCGTCTTGGGCGCGCCGGAGGACGAGCTGTTGCCACGGGCCGGCGGCATCGTCCCAGCGAGCACGCACCTGCATGCAATCAACGGCAATCAGATGCAATCAACGGTAATCAGATGCAATCAGATGCAATCAGATTCAATCAGAGGCCATCAGAGGCGGACGGCGCAATCCACGCGCACATGAGTGCGGTCGCAATCAAGGAACGTGCCGCCTGCATGCAATCAAGGCGCACATGAGTGCGGTCGCAATCGAGGAACTTGCCGCCTGCCACCGCGGGCATGCCCGTGCGCAAGCAGATCGACGCCTCGTCGAACAAAGGGGACGGCGCCGTGTTGGGCGCACCCGAAGGGGACGTGACCGACGCGCCCGCGCCGTCTTGGGCGCTCGTTCGCGGCAGGATGGTGGTTTCGAGGAGCACCTCACCCGAGGGGCGCAGCGTGCAGACGGTGCTCATCACGGCGCTCCGGTCGGGGCAGAGCGCCGCGTGCGACCGAACGCTCACGCCGCCCGAGAATGTGCCCGAGATTGTGCCCGAGACGGCGCCTGACGGAACGCTCACCACGCCGCCGCCGCCGCCGCCGCCGCCACCCGCTCCGCCGGGCGCCGTCTCGGGCGCCATCTCGGGCGCCGTCTCGGGCACAATCTCGGGCGCGGTCTCGCAGCGGAGGTAGCCTCCGTGCGACGGTCGCCCGACCGTGCGCCACTTTCGCGCGCGAAGGTACTGCGGCATGCAACCCGAACGCGCTGTGGTGAGCACTTGCATGCCACGGATGCGCGAAGGCACTGCGGCATGCAACCGCCCAGAGCCGAGCTCGTGCATGCAACCGTCGGTGGCAATCGAGCGTCATCAGCGAATGTCATCAGCGAATGTCATCAGCGCATGTCATCAGCGAGGCTCATCAGCGAATGTCATCAGCGTATGTCATCAGCGAATGTCATCAGCGAATGTCATCAGCGCACCTGCCCAGAGCCGAGCTCGTTGTCGTTGAGGGCGCGCCATAGGGTGGGCTCTATGGGCCTGATGAGGGGGGCAATCAGCGAGGCAATCAGTGAGGCAATCGGAGGCATTCAAAGGCCATCAGTGGCAATTATTGAGGCCATCAGGGGCAGGAGGAGGCCATCAGAGAGGCCATCAGAGGAGGCAATCAGAGAGGTCATCAGAGGAGGCCATCAGAGAGGTCATCAGAGAGGTCATCCGAGGCGCGCTCACCCCGCGAGCCTCTCGACGCCCCCGTACGCGAGTCCGATAGGCAAGCCTGTGACGCGCGAGATGGTCAGCGTGACACCGGCGCCGCCCGCGCCCGCGCAGCTCAGCACGATCTCGCGCTCGAGATCCGCCGCGTCGACGGTGACGTGGCCGCTCGAGGGGGGGCCGAGCGCCGTACCGGGCGCCGCCTGCCTGCTTCGCGACGCCGTATCGAGCGCCATCCTCTTCTTGATTTGCTCGGGCGTGAGCGGCGACGGCGGCGGCGAGGGCTCGTCAACGGACATTCGGTCCTCGTGGCTTGGGAGATTGGGGAGATGCGGGAGATGTAGCTGCACCCACGCCACCTGCATGCAACGCAATCAATGACCATCATCATCAGTGGCCATCGTCATCAATGACCATCATTATCAGTGACCATCATCATCAATGACCATCATTATCAATGACCATCATCATCAATGACCATCATTATCAATGACCATCATCATCAGTGTCCATCAGAGGCGATCACCTCGTGCCCGTCGGCGCGGCGGAAGCGAAGCTCGAGCAGCCGCTCAACGGTCGCGCCCGACACGGCGCGCGCCTCCGCCGTGTGACGAAACTCGAGCAGCGCCGATCCGCCCGCGACGACGCGCGGCAGCGCGAGCGACTGCTCGTGCGCGACGGGTAGCCCGTCCTCGAGCACGCACCACGTGGCATGGAGGGCATCGAGCGTTACGAAGTCGTACCTGATGAGGATGATGAGGGTCGCCATCAGGCGATGAGGATGATGAAGTACGACGCAATCAGACGCAATCAGACGCATTCGCTGATGAGGGTTGCCATCGGGTGGCGATCTCAGGCGATCTCAGAGGCAATCTGACGAATCTGAGCGCAATCTGAGCGCAATCTGAGCGCCATCATCTCGCGCCGTACTGAGCGCCATCATCTCGCGCCGTACTGAGCGCCATCATCTCGCGCCGTACCGGTTAAACACGCGAAGGCGCGCCTCTGTGAGCGTGAGGCTCGTCGCGTCAGCCGGCTCAACGGCCACCGGCTGCTGCGCATGCTTCGCTTCGAATGCATGCGGATTGGCATGCAATCGGTCGGGCTGCACGAGGCCGTTGATGCAGAAGGCCTCGTCGGATGGAGTGCCCACCGGTCCAAAGTCGCCACCGTACCTGATGAGCGACGCAATCGGACGCAATCAGCATGCACTCATCGTCGGATGGAGTGCCCACCGGTCCAAAGTCGCCACCGTACCTGATGAGCGACGCAATCAGACGCAATCAGCATGCACTCAGCATGCACTCAGCATGCACTCAGCATGCACTCAGCATGCACTCAGCATGAAATTAGCGCACCCGAACTTGCGCGGCGCTCCGGGCATCAGCAGTCCCTGGTCGACCCAGTCCCAAATGCAGCCGCCCTGCAGGATGCCCCACTTGCGGATCACCTGATGAGGGGTGCAATCATAGGTCATCAGATGCACTCAAATGCAATCAGACGCAATCAGACCACTTGCGGATCACCTGATGAGGGATGCAATCAGACGCACTCAGACCGAACTCAGCTGCACTCAGACCGCCATCATGATGAGGGGGGCAATCAGCCTGATGGCCATCACCCAGCGCACCTGCCAGTACTCTCGCAGCCCGCCGCAGCTATTGCCCATGGCATGCGAGTACTCGCACATGATGAGAGGGAGAGCGAGCGGATCGAGATCATATCTGGCGGCGTAACGCTCGAGCTTCGCTGGGCTCGGGTACATGGGCACGTACCTGATGATGAGGCGCGCAATTAGAGGTCATCAGAGGTCATCAGAGGCAATCAGAGCTTCGCTGGGCTCGGGTACATGGGCACGTACCTGATGATGAGGCGCGCAATCAGCGAGGTACTCAGGGGAAGGCAAATGAGGCGCGCAATCAGCGAGGCACTCAGGGGAAGGCAAATGAGGCGCGCAATCAGCGAGGCACGCACAGGTCCGTGTCCGCGTCAATGGTCTCGATCTCGTGTGTGCTCCAGCCTGGCTCCACCCTA
The DNA here is from genome assembly GCA_001275005.1 of Chrysochromulina tobinii. Lineage (NCBI taxonomy): Eukaryota > Haptophyta > Prymnesiales > Chrysochromulinaceae > Chrysochromulina > Chrysochromulina tobinii. The sequence goes on along the minus strand of JWZX01002329.1, from coordinate 15,454 downwards.
GCGTTCTCGTACTGCACGGGCCGCGTCGGCTCACCTGATGAGGACAGCAATCAGTGGCCATCATCAGTGGTCATCATCAGCGGGCACGCACGTCGCTCAGCTGATGAGGACAGCAATCAGTGGCCGTCATCAGTGGTCATCAAGCATCATCAGGCAGATCGGGATCGTGCCCACCTGATGAGGACAGCAATCAGTGGTCATCATCAGTGGTCATCATCAGCGGGCACGCACGTCGCTCAACTGATGAGGAAAGCAATCCGACGTAATCAGTGGGGCCGTCATCAGCGGGCACGCACGTCGCTTGAGCCACTGGTACATTCTGTGGAAGGCCGGTCCGTTGCCCGCCTCATTGCCGAGCGACCAGATGATGATCGAAGTGTGGTTCTTGTCACGTTCACACATCCGCTGCACCCGATCGAGGTGCGCGTCGTGGTAGTCGGGGTGGCATGCGAGCGTCTTCTCACCGAAGCCCATCCCATGCGACTCAACATTCGCTTCGTCGATGACGTACAGCCCGAGGGCGTCGCAGAGGGCATACCAGCGCTCGTCACAGGGGTAGTGCGAGCAGCGTACGGTGTTGAAGTTGAGTTCCTTCATCAGGCGCACATCATGCCGCATCCCCTCGACCCCCACCACGTGCCCATTCACAGGGTCGTGCTCATGACGGTTCACACCGGCGATGGTCACGGCCACGCCGTTCACCAGGAGACGACCGTTGCGTACTTGGACGGTTCGCAACCCCACACGCGAGCGGATGACCTGTGATGAGGGAGGCAATCAGCGAGGCGATGAGCACTGGTGGAACATGAGGAGGAGGGCCATCAAGCGTGATGAGGGAGGCAATCAAGGGTGGCAATCACCTCGAGCAGCTCGTCGCCCGCGTAGAGCGAGATGAGCAGGGTGTACAAGTACGGCGACTCCGCGCTCCATCGATGCGCTGAACCTGCCGGTACGGGCAGCACGCCGCGTACCAGCGCCGCAGCACGCGTGCGCACTCGAGCGCCGTCATGGTGGACGTTGTCGTGGTGGACGTGCTGCATGGCCACTTGGATGCTCGCGCGGCTGAGCACGGGGCCATCGGCGACACTCCAGAGATCTGGACCTGCGAGATCGGGGAGATCGGTCATCAGAGGTTATCAGAGGCAATCAGAGATCTGGACCTGGGAGATCGGGGAGATCGGTCATCAGAGGTCATCAGAGGCAATCAGAGATCTGGACCTGCGAGATCGGGGAGTCGGTCATCAGAGGTCATCAGAGGTCATCAGAGGCAATCAGAGATCTGGACCTGGGAGATCGGGGAGATGGGGGAGATTGGTCAAGATCGGTCGAGCTCGGTCGAGATCGGTCGGACGGATTCGCACTCAGAGGTCATCAGAGGTCATCAGAGGCCATCAGAGGCCATCAGAGGCAATCATCATCGGACCTGCGGCATCGGAGATCGGACGGTCGAGCGGCGACGGGGCTGACGAATCTCCTGATGAATCTCCTGATGAATCGTCTCCAAGCAACTCCAATTCCACTCGCAGCGGCCCCAAGCCCGCGCCCACGACGGCGCCCAGCGCGCCGGCCACCGCGATCTCGCGCAGCTCGAGATCGACTTCGACCGCGCCCACGCACTCCTCGTCATCTGCCACCATCTCGCGAGGTGCCATCTCGCGAGGCGGGACGCCCGTGACCGTCGTACGGACGGCATAGTCGCGCACCTGATGAGGGAGGCCATCAGTGGTCATCAGAGGTCATCAGGGCTCGTACGGACGGCATAGTCGCGCACCTGATGAGGGAGGCCATCAGTGGTCATCAGAGGTCATCAGTGGTCATCAGTGGTCATCAGTGGTCAGCAGAGGTCATCAGGGGTCGTACTGACGGCAGAGTCGCGCACATGCACACGCGGCCGGAGCTGCAGATAGCAATCTCGCGTGATGATAGCAATCTCGCGTGATGATGGCAATCTCGGCAGATAGCAATCTCGCGCACATGCACACGCGGCCGGAGCTGCAGATAGCAATCTCGCGTGATGCCCGCGAGCCACCACATGTCCTGATCCTCGAGGTAGCTCCCGTCGCACCAGCACACCACGAGCAGCGCGATCACAGTCGGCTCGCCGGGAAGGAGCAGTGCGGTGACGTCAAACTCGGCCGGGAGCTTCGAGTCCTGTGAGTAGCCCACCGGCGTGCCGTTGACCCAGACGTAGACGGCCGAGGTGACCGCGCCGAGGTGCAGGATGACGGCGCCGTCCGCGGCCGTCCATGGCACGAGCACCGACTTGCGGTACGCGCCCGTCGGGTTGTACTCGGGCCCGGGCGTCGCTCCCTTGTACTTGATCTTCGGTGGGTTGTGCTCGAAGATGTACTCGACGTTCGTGTAGATCGGGAAGCCGTGGCCGCAGAGCTCCCAGTTGGCCGGGACGGGGATCGAGCCCCACGCGCTCGCGTCAAAGCCGGGCTCTTCGAAGCCCATCGGACGGTCGGCGAAGCGCTCCGCCCACGAGAAGGCCCACTCGCCGTTGAGGGAGAGCAGCCGCGCGGAATCGCCGCGGCCCGAGAGGGCCACCGCGCGGCTCTCCGCGCCGAAGAGTGTCGCGTGCGCCGGCTCCTTGTTGATGCCGAACACGCGCGGCTCCTCCCACTCGGTGAAGGTGAACATGTTTCGTGTGACAGAGCGCGGCAAAATCTCCCGAAATGAAATCCGTCCAGGTCCGAAAGGAACCCGGCGTGTCTGGAGTTGGAAAGAGGCATGGGCTCCACCCAATCCGTGGCGCGAGCGAGCGCGGGCAGCACGCACGCGAGCGCGACGCGGCCGAGCATGGCCAGCAGCAGCAGCAGCAGCCGCCGCCAGGGTGTGCCGGCGTCGCCAGAACCACCGAGACCGGCAGCCTCCGCCGGCTTGTCGAGCCCTCCGTCTCCGGCCTCGTCGAGCCCTCAGCTGGGCAGGCCACCAGCATTCCTCCAGCGTCAGCACCGCTGCGACGAGTGCCCGGTCGAGGAGCCGGAGGTGGTGGTCAAGGTGGAGGCGGTGCCCTCGGTGGTCGAGACGCCCGCCGCGGCAGTTGCCCAGGGGGGTGCGGACGAGCTTATCGAGTGCGTCATTTGCCTCAACGAGCTGGGCGGCGTCGACGATCCGGGCAGCACCCTTCTGTGCGGCCACCGCTTCCACGCGCAGTGCATCGACGAGTGGCTCGCCAAGGACGGTCGGTGCCCGGTGTGTCGCCAGCGCATGCGTGAGCAACCCCCCGAGGCCCGCGCAGACCCGGTGCAGACGACTGCCGGGCTGCGCGCGATCGCCGCGACGGCGATGCTCGTGCTCGAGTCGCGCAGGCTCATGATGCTCGCCGCGATGGAGGGCGCCCTCGCGGTACTCGTCATGTCGTACGTGAACTCACCGCACCTCCTCTGATGACCTCTGATGGCCTCTGATGACCTCTGATGGCCTCTGATGACCTCTGATGACCTCAGATGAACTCGGATGATCTCGGCTGACCTCTGATGACCTCTGATTGCCTGCCTCATCAGTTATGTGAACAACCTGGTCTCGCCGCTCCTCATGATCCTCGCCGCGTTGGTCACCTTCATCGGCGTCTCGCATTACTTGCCACGTGTCATCCACTTCGCACGCGCTCTTCTGATGACCAACGCCATCTACCACATCTACTTGATCTCGTCAGTGGCGCGTCGCCGGACGGACGGCACTGACCAGCCCTCCTTTCTTTCCCAAAATGCGGTGAGGGTGCCTTTGAAGCCCTCGGATGGCCTCGGATGGCCTCGGATGACCTCCGAAGTGTCTCGGAAGTGTCTCAGAAGCGACCCGAAGTGTCTCGGAAGTGTCTCTGACTGCATCTCTGTGCACCCCCCTCTTCAGGTACTGCTCGCGATTGCATGCATTGGCTTCATGGAGGTCGCGATACTCCAAAAGTGCGCCCCCGCTATTCAGATTCAGAGCGCCTCCCCCCCCCCCCGATTGCATGCATTGGCTTCACGGCGCACCGCGAGGCTCCTAAAGGAGATGCGCCCTTTCCTCGCAACGCCACGCCTGCATGCAAGCGCTCATCACGGCGCCCCTTCTTGCCCACAGGTGCGCCCTTTTCCTCGCAAGGCTGCGCCTCGCGCCCGCACCCGAATTGAGCGCACTCCGCACCCAGAGACGCTTGCAAATGGGCTGGACGCAGAAGTTCATCATTGGCGCCCTGTTTGTGCTCATCACGGCGCCTGTGATCGCGGGCTACGTGTGCAACCAATGGCGAGGCGGCGCGCCGGGCCAGTGCTAGCATGCACGTGCCCATCTCGGCGCCCGGGCTCGCCGTGTACATTTGGGCGCCGAGATGGGCGTCTGCAACCCACCAACGGCCGGCGCCGTGCCGGGCGAGCGCCGTGCCGAGCTAGCGCCGTTCCGGGACGAGCGCCGTGCCGGGAGAGCGCCGTTCCGGGCGGGGCTCGAGTCGTCCCGTCCCCCTCTCGGGAGATTGCATCTCGAGTCGTCCCGTCTTCGAGATTGCATCTCGAGTCGTCCCCGTGCTCGCACCTCGGACGTGCAGCCACGTGGGAATGACCTGTACACTTCACACTACAATTCTCATCGGTTTGGTTGCGGTTCGTCAACCTCTCCCATCGGATTGGTTGCGGTTCGTCAACCTCTCCCATCGTGATTCAATCGTCAACTCGTGGAGGTCGCCCTCTCACAAGTGCCTATAGCATGCACGTGCTCATCTCGTCGCCTGGGCTCACCCTCCCACAAGTGCCGTGTGGCTGTGGGAATCCGTGTCGTTCAGATGCGCATGGTGAGGCTACTAGTGTCGGGGCGACCGACCACAAGGTCCGCCTCGAGGCTTCCGCATCACGAGACGAAACTGTGAGGGCGGTTCTCCACGGTGAGGGCGGTTCTCCACGGTGTGAACGGCTTAGTGCGTGAAGCTCGAGCTGTCCGGTGTCTCTCCAAGTTACAAGGTGTCCGTGTGCGTGAGTCGTCAAAGTCGACGGCGTGTTACCGTCGCGACGGGCCGGGAATGTCGGATGAACGATCGAATCGATCGCTGGGTGACTGGGCCAGTGCACTGGGTCGGCCGTCTCTCGACCGGGGCGGCCGGGGGCGGGCCGTGCGCCGGGCTCGCCGGGGGGGGCGATGTGAACAGCTGGACAGGCGACGACGAAAACGCAAAAACCGGAGACGGGCAGGCCCTCTGCGAAGGCGCGCGAAGCCGATCACCTCAGGTTATTACCTCGACACAACCTAGCTATTTGTGCACACTTCTCACTTGCACACGCATACACACCATAGCATGCTCAAAACGAACGGGTTGACTAAACACTGCCCCCTTGGGGTTTGACTCAGAGTACAGAAGTTCCACGATCAACACAGTCCGCATGACAGTGGCGTTTTCCACGACCGGCACGGCCTCAATAATAATGGCGTTTTACATGACCGGCACGGTCTACGTGACGATGGCGTTTTCCACGACCGTACGGTCCACCTCCGATCATCTCTGATTGCTCTCTGATTGCATGCTGATGGAGTCTCCTCGAGCTCGTGATCATCTCGTGATCGGAGATCATCTCACGCTCATCATCTCGTGATCGGAGATCATCTCACGCTCGCGCACTTGGCGCGAGGATGGCCAAGGCTGCATTTTCATTCGGCGGCGGCGGCTCGAGCCAGCGCGACTGCCGCTGATTGCTCTTGATGCGCTTGGCGCACCGCCGGCCGCAGCACGCGCCTCTGCTCGAGGAGCCTCGCTGCCGCGTCGCCAGGCAACGGCGCCGCCGGCAGGTCGTCAAACCACGGGCCGCTGGGATGCAGCAGAGGCCTGAACTCCTCGCCGCCCTCGCCCGACGCGCCCAGTGGCATCCCCCCGGGCGCCGTCCTCACAGCCGAGCGCGTTGGAATTCGAGCTCCGCGCACAGAGCGGGGCGGCGACGGCGTGCGCGCCTTGTTTGCGGCGACGGTGGGCAGGTTTGTGAAATCGAAGGACAAGGGCGTGCGCAAAATGTGGAGCGAGGTCGGCTTGGGCGTGGCAGCCGGTGCGCCGGCGGGGGCCGCGGCCCCGCCCGCAACAGATAGGGTCGGCCGTGGCTGAGAAGGGAGCACCAAGGGGCTTGGGAGCATGAGCGCCTGCGGCGGCCGCCGCTGCTGCGCGTGGGGATTTCCTGCGATCTCGAGGGAAATTGGACGCAGCCCCAAGGGTGCTCGCCGGCCGACGGCCTTTCCCGCCGCTTGCATTGGCCTATTGCGCGCGCGCGCGCCGCCGCTTGCACGGAAAGGATGGCCCCGAGGGCTCCGCAAAGTCGTTCTGCCTCGAAGCCGAAGACGAAAAGCGTCGCGAAACGACATCCCCGGAAGTTTGAGATTGACGAGACACTCAGCGGCGATCGAGTACATGTATCCCCCCGCCGATTTCAGCAGAGAGACAGTTTTTTCACGGTACGGTGTCCGCGTGACCATTCGTGTGTGACCATTCACAGCGCAGGGTCGGCTCGTGCCTTTCGTGCGTGGACGCGATGATGCGCGTGTCGCGAGCTCTCGTGGGCGTGCTGGCGCTCGCCTCCGGCCCGGCCCTCGCCTTGTACGAGGACCAGGCGGGCAAGGTCGACTGGTGCGCCGCATCCTGCACCCTGTGCACGGCTCGGTGCAGCGAGTTGCGCTCTCGCTCACGCACCTTTGCGCCCGCCGTTCTCGCATCGACAGGTATCGGCAGCAGATCGGCGAGGCGAAGCACGCGCTCTTCCACGCGACCGGCCAGCAGCGGCTCGCGCTCGTCGCCACCGAACCCGGTGTCCTCGCGGGTATCGACCTGCGCAACGGCCAGATCGCGTGGCGCCAGGTGCTTCCCGCCGGCGAGCAGGTCACCTCGATCTCGCAGCACGGCAAGGGCCTGCTGTCGGTATCGGTGGCCGCCGGCGGCGCGTTCGTGCGGCTGTGGAGCTCGATGGGCGGGCTCGTGTGGGACGCGCACGTGCCCGTTCAGCTCACGCCGGGCGTCGACTCGCCTGCTCCTTCAATCGCATCGGCGGGCAGCTCCGTGATCGTCGGCTGGCAAAAGGCTCTGCGCGCTTTCCACAGCGGCACCGGCGAGCTGCTATGGGAGAGCGACTCTCGCGAGGGCTCGCAGCTCGCGGCGCTCGTCGAGCCCAAACCGGTAGAGTCCACCTCCACCGCCGCCTCCACGACCTCCGCAGCGCAGGGGCTAGCGTCGCCTTCGCCTCCGCTGCATGCTTACGCGGTGGACGAAGCGAGCGGCACTCTCGAGGTGACGGTGTACGAGGCGACGGGCAAGGGCAGCCGCGCGGAGCTCGAACCGAAGAGCACCACGAAGCTCGCCGTCCATGGCGCCGTGTCGGGCGCCAAGCCGCGCCCCTCGCTCGCTGTACTCACTCTCGATGGGACTCTGATGGTGATGATGGACATGAGCGGCACGACGCTCCTCGTGCATGAGGTGCGTCTGATGACCTCTGATGACCTCTGATGGCGTCTGATGACCTCTGATGCCCTCTGATGCCCTCTGATGACCTCTGATGACCTCTGATGGCCTCTGATGACCTCTGATGACCTCTGATGACCTCTGATGACCTCTGATGATGGACATGAGCTCTGATGACCTCGGGGTGCCTCTGAGTTCCGCCACTAAGTACGCCTCATGATGGCCTCCCTCATCAGGTGGGCACATCCTCGCTGTCGGCGCTGCCCCTGCCCCTGCCCGCGCTGCCAACGGGCGTCACCGCGACGCTCGATACGGCGCGCCTACCGCGCGCCGTGTTGGTGCATCTGTCCACCGGCGGGTCGCTTCTGCTCGAGCTGCCGCCCAAAAAAGGAGGCGCGCTCACCCTAATTAGGGCCGAGGAGGGCCCGCGTGGACGCCACGTGTACGCGAGCACCTCTGATGATTGCGTCTGATTGCGTCTGATTGCCTCTGATTGCCTCTGATTGCCTCTGATTGCCTCTAATGGCTTCTCATCATCTCTGATGGCCGCTGTCATCAGGTATGCGAGCACTGCGTCGCGCGAGGGGAAAGCCGTCCTTGCCCTCGCGTCGCTCGGCGGGTCGGGCGCCGTATCGGGCGGCACCACCACGCCGCTGAGCTTCGAAATCTCGACCTTCGAGATCGACGGATCTCGCTCGAGCTGGTCGGCGGCCGAGCGGCTACCCTATGACGAGGAGTCGTTGGGTGCGTTGCGTCTGAGTGCATGCTGATTGCCTCCCTCATCAGCGTATGACGAGGAGTCGTTGGGTGCGTTGCGTCTGAGTGCATGCTGATTGCCTCCCTCATCAGCGTATGACGAGGAGTCGTTGGGTGCGTTGCGTCTGAGTGCATGCTGATTGCCTCCCTCATCAGGTGCGTTGCGCGTCGCATGGCTCAATTCGTATTGCGTCTGAATGCATGCGGATTGCGTCTGAGTGCATGCTGATTGCCTCCCTCATCAGGTGCGTTGAGCGTCGCATGGCTCAATTCGTATGCGCATAAGGATGGGACGCTGGGTCACCGTCTGCTGCTCGGGTCGAGCGAGCACTCTCTCCAACTGCTGCAGGTGATGACCTCCCTGATTGCCTCCCTAATTGCCTCCCTGATTGCCTCCCTGATGGCTGCTCGGGTCGAGCGAGCACTCTCTCCAACTGCTGCAGGTGAGAGAGTGATGCCCTCCTTGATGACCTTCCTGACGACCTCCCTGATGACCTCCCCTGAGCCCTGATGAGTTCACTGTGAACTCCCTGTGAACGACCTCTCCATCGCGTCCGCCGCGCCCGCAGACGGGCAAAGACGCCAAAGTCGGCTGGTTGCGACCAGAGGCCCTCGCCTCGGTCACCAAGGCTGAGAATGTACCATTGCCAGCTCTGATCTCGGAGAGCGATGCGGACGGGTTGGATGACAGCAAACGTCCCAATTTCGCCGTGGTAAGCTACCGCTCTCATCACATCTCGAGATCCAATCTCGAGATCCATATCTCGCTGATGACCTCCTTGATGACCTCCCTGATTGCCTCCCTGATGACCTCCTTGATGACCTCCCAAATTGCGTCATTAATTGCGGCCCTCATCAGGTGGCTCCGATGCTGCTCGAAGGCATCCAGCGGCGCCTCGAGGCGGGCGCCGTGATGGGCGCCATGATGGGCGCGGGCAGCGTGGTCGAGCCGACGAGCGGTTCGCCGCCCGCGTATGCAGATGCGTATGCCTTCCGTCAGGGCATCATTGCGACGACGAGCGCTGGCAAGGTGCGCCCTTGAGTACCTTTGATTAGAATTAATTACCATTGATAAGCGCCGGCAAGGTGCGGGATGGCCCCTGATGGCACAATGATGGCACATGACGCTGATGACCTCTGATTGCACCCCTCATCAGGTGTTCGCACTCCATTCGAGTGACGGCTCGGTGCTGTGGTCTCGGCGGCTGCCCCCCCTCGCCCCCGGCGAGCCCCCGCCGGCATTGCCCTACCTCCTAGTCTGCCGCGGGGGGGTCCACCCGCAGGTGGTCGTGGTGGCGCAGGGGGAGGCGGCATGGGCCGTGCAAGTGCTCTCACCGAGCAGTGGCAAGATGCTCCCCGTCGCGGCGCCCTCGGGCGCGGGGCGCATCGTGCATGCAGTCAAGCTCGAGCGACTCGCCTCGGACGATGGCTCTACTCGCGCGCCGGTGCTGCTGGTCGATGAGAATCTCATGGTGCACCTGTACCCGGATACCGCCGAGGTGCAATCTCCCTTGATGGCACTTGAGTGCGCTTGAGTGCGCTCGTGTGCGCTTGATGACACTGGGCGCTGATGGCCTCTGATTGCGATGCATGCAGGTGCGATCGGGAGTGCAATCGATGCTGTCCGACCTCTTCCTCTACTTGCATGCACCGGCGACGGGCGCCCTCACCGGCTACACTGTGGCCCAAGTCCGTAACAAGGACGGCCTCGTGGTGGACGGCGCCTACCGCGCAGTACGGCGCTGGGCGCTCGCCTTGCCGAAAGAGGAAGCCGGGCAGAAGGTCAATCTGGCCGCTTTCCCTGTGGAGGCAGCGGTGCACTCGCCCGTGCGCGTGCTCGGTGATCGCTCAGTCCTCCACAAGTACGTCGGATCGCCTCCTTGATGACCTCTTTGATTGCCTCCCTGATGACCTCCCTCCACAAGTACGTCGGATCGCCTCCTTGATGACCTCTGATTGTGCCCCTCATCAGGTACGTCAATCGCAATCTCCTCGCGGTGGGCGTTGAGCAGCCTGGCGATGGCAACCTCGAGGAACCTTCCCTCATGATCCTCCTCGTTGACACTGTCTCTGGCCGCGTGGTGCGCCATACCTCTGCTTACCTCTGCTTACGTCTGCTTACCTCTGCTTACCTCTGCTTACCTCTGCTTACCTCTGCTTGCGCCTGAGCTCACCCGATTGCATGCGTCATCAGCGCCTGAGTTCACCCGATTGCATGCCTCATTACCTCTGCTTGCGCCTGAGCTCACCCGATGGCATGCCTCATCAGGTGCACTCGGCGACCCACCCGGGGATGCGCGGGCCGCTCAACCTCCTGATGGGCGAGAACTGGCTCGTGTGGCACTTTTGGAACCCTAGCCAGCTCTCGTACCAGATGGCCGTGATCGAGCTCTTCACCAACGTCACCTTCGCGGTGCGCCTCTCGCCTCCAATCTCGGCCCAATCTCGCCTCCAATCTCGGCCCAATCTCGCCTGCCATCTCGGCCTAATCTCGCCTGCAATCTCGCCTCGCAGGACGATCCCCTCTCACTCATGATCGGAGGAGGCCCCGATTACTCGAAGCGCGAGAACGGCTTCGATGGGTTTCGTCACGCCCCTCCACATGTGCTCTCGCAGAGCTATTCGTTCGCCGCGCCGGTCGAAGCCCTCGCAGTGACCCAAACAGTGCAGGGCATCACGCCCAAGTACGTCCTCGGAAGAGCTCTGATGAGCTCTGATGATGAGCTCGGATGAGCTCCGATGAGCTCTGATGACCTCTGATGAGCTCTGATGAGCTCGGATGAGCTCGGATGAGCTCGGATGAGCTCTGATGAGCTCGGATGAGCTCGGATGAGCTCTGATGACCTCATCACGCCCAAGCTCGTCCTCTCATCACCGCTGATTGCCCCCTTCATCAGGTTCATCCTAGCCGCCACGAGCGCCGGTCAGCTCGTGCAGCTCGATAAGCGCTTCCTCGATCCACGCCGACCGATCGTTCCGGGCGGCCCCCAGAAAATGTCCGCTGAGGACCGCGAGGAGGTGCGTGAGCTCTGATGAGCTCTGATGAGCTCTGATGACCTCTAATGACCTCTGATGACCTCTGATGAGCTCTGATGAGCTCTGATGACCACTGATGACCACTGATGAGCTCTAATCGCGTCCGATTGCCTCCCTCATTAGGGCCTGGTCCCGTACGGGCCATCCCTCGGCGGCATCAGCCCCCTCACGATCGCTACCCACAAGCATGCCATCGCGCGCCCGCGCGCCATCTCGGTCGCGCCCACGAATCTCGAGTCGACCTCGCTCGCGTTCGTCATCGGGCTCGACCTCTTCATGGCGCGCGTCGCGCCCGCGCGCGAGTTCGACCGGCTCAATGAGGACTTTAATTACGCCGGCCTCATCCTCGCCACCCTCGGGCTGGCTGTGGGGAGCTACGTCACTGGATGGCTGGCCGACATGAAGGAGGTCAAGCGGGCGTGGAAGTGAGCGCATGGGCTTCATTTGGAACTGAGCTTGGGCCTTTTTTGGAAGTGGCCGGCAGGTTGCAGCTGATGCATGCGCTCGGGCGATGGTAGGACGAGAGGGGACCGAATCGGCTCTCGGCTGTGAATACCGAATCTGGCGTCCTGTGGAGATCATGCTGTGTGCATCATGCTGCGTGCAATCTGCACCAAGTGCTTGCGTATGCTTGTGGCTGTGCGTGATGTGTGGGCCGTTACAGTCGCTAGTCAGTTGAGTGTTTGGCATGTGTGCACTGTGCAGTGTGGGGCGGTGGTCTGACACTGAGCACTGAGGGGGTGCGGAGGTCGGGTCTACCGAACCCGCGTCGTGTTGAGCTCATCGGCTCTCGAACGCGCGGACAAAGTTCGCGATGCGTGCGTCTCCGCGCACCCATCCCCAAAACACCAGCCCGCCACGATGGACCTGATGGAGGGCGACTACGTGCGCTTCAAGCATATGAGAGTCGAAACTGCCGGTACTGTCATCAAGCGCTCCGGGACACGCATTCGTGTGCAGCCCAAGGACGGCGGAGCGACTCTTTGGAAGGAGTTGAGTGAGCTTCTGCCGCTTTCTTCTGCTGTCCACGAGGTGTCCGAGGCACCTGGCCCCGTGCGGCCTGATGCCTGCGACGACGGAGACGACACCAATCTCGACGACATCGACGACGTTCACGACGCCGTTGCAGTGGCGGCGCAATCGGCGCAGGCACCGGTCGAGGCGGAGGCGGAGGCGGAGGCGGAGGCGGAGGCGGCGGAGGAGCGACTGACGGGGATGGTGCGCGTCCGAGGGGGCGGCTGCGGCGCGAGCAAGCCTCGCGCGCAAGCCGAGCCATTCATTCAGGACCTCGACGGCCCTCCAAGATCACCATCTCGCGCTGTGGAGCAAGGCGCGGAGGCAACACCCGAAGACGCAAAGGTCGTCGAGCCAGTGCCCGAGACGACCGACAGCGAGCCAGTGCCCGAGACGACCGACAGCACGCCTACGGGAGTTGTGGAGCCTGCGGCCGGAGTGGCGACGGAGGCAGAGCCGGCGCCGGCAGAGGCGTCGGCCGAGACGAGGAACCCGATCTTGGAGATCGGCAGCTCCATTATCGACGCGATCGTGCAGGCCTTCGCGCCGCGTGGAACGTCCGTGCGAGCCAATACCATCAACGACGCGGATGACACCAACCTCGACGACATCGACGACGACAACGACAATGCTGCGCGGCCCACCGTGACCATCGGCGCTCCGTCCGAGGAGATGATTCGCGTCCTCTCGAGGCTCGACGACCGGCTCGCCGACGCGCTCCGCACCGGCGACATCATGCTGTTGCGTGTCTCGTGGCTGCGGCGGCTGCGGGGGCTGCTGCGGCAGCCAGACTGGAGGTCGTTGAGGCGGCGGCAGGAGCTCGAGGCGCTGAGGGCTGAGTCGCCCTTCCTCTCGGCGGAGGAGGCCGTCACGCTGCTCCGGCGTGGCAACCGCGGCGTTGGCGCGCTCACCCACGGCTGGCTGTCGCCTGGTGAGTGCGACCCGGACGGCGCGCGCCTGGAAATGGTGCTCGCTGCACTTGACGAGCACCCGCACATTGAGGGCGTCTTCTGGGACTATGCCTCGCTCTTCCAGAACCTGCCCGACCGCGAGCGCACGCCCGACGAGAGGGCCGCCTTTGGTCGCGCAATCAAGGTCATGGCCGACGTGTACGCCTCCGCCGTCGGCACCACCGTGCTGCAGTCGCGCGAGATCCCGCCCCGGCCGAAGGCGTTCGATGGTGCGCTGTGCCTCTTCGGGCTAAAGCACACGACGGGCGAGGCTGCCGTCCGTGAGACGCTCGGCGGCTTCGGGACCATCGTCGCGTTGGAGCTCACGCGTAACCCGCCCGTCGTGCGCTTCACGTCGCACGAGGCGGCGCTCGCTGCCAAGCGCGCGGGGCCGTGGCCTGAGCTATGGGACGCCGTCGACACGCTGTACAACGAGCGCCCGTACGACGAGCGCGGCTGGTGCGTCTTTGAGAACGCCGTGAGCTACGAGCTGCTCGCGCGGCTGCGCACGGTGCCGAGCGTGCGGGAGGCGCTCGACGCGCTTCCGTCCAAGGTGCTCGTGCTGCGCAGCGGCCTGCCCACCGAGCCGGGCGTCGCGCCCACCGGCCAGCTCAAGACGCGCGTCGTCGAGGTGGTCTCCAGCATCGAGCTCGCCACCTTCACCGGAAAGGGCGACAAGGACACGGTGCCCGCCCTCTACCGCGAGTACGTCGCGCGCATCGTCGGCGCGGTGACATCCGTGCTCGCGCTAGCGTCCGGCAGCGCGACGGTCGCGCTGGCGGAGCCGCTGCCGCAGGTCGATGCGCCCGCCGCGTCGCCGCTGCGCCTCGCCGAGGGACAGCCGCTGCTCTTGCTCTCTTGGCAGGGGAACGGCGCGGGCGGCGGGCCGCGCTTTGGCGTTGTCGATGCAACCGGGGGGCGCGTCGTTGCCGCACTCACGGGCGGCGACGACGCCGAGCTTGCCTACGACCGATGCAGCCAGGTGGTGCTGCCGTGGCGGCCGCCCGCTGCCGGCTGGGACGCCGCGTTCATCGGCGATGCGCGTGCACTCCGCGACCTCGTCGAGCCCGCACGCCGCCTGGCGGACGATGCTCGACAGATGGAGTCGGAGTCGGCTCTGCGCGCCGTGGGCGAGCGGGCGCGCGAGATCGCCGACGGCGCGGCGCGGTGCCAGAGCATCGCACACGCGGCGCGCGAGGCGGGTGGCGCCGTGCTGTCGTGCGTTGACGAAGCGGCGGCGCTCTTCGAAACACAACTACAGGGCGATCCCATGCAGCTCCAAGCCGCGCTCGGCAAGGTGCGCGAGGCGGTCGAGAGGCTGCAGCCCGTCGCGCTCGAAGCCGCGCTCACTGCGGCACTGCACTCCAGCGGCGCCAGCGGCGCCCGGCGCTACGCCGCCGGCCAGCCGCTCACCGTGCGTACGGCCGTCGGCTGGCGCGATGCCGACGTGGCCACGGCGGGCGCCGACGGCCTCTGCCACGGCCTCACCTTCTTGGAGGGCAGCGGCGAGCCACCTGCCACGCTCACGCTGCACCCGTGGAACCACGCGCCGCGCGAGCTGCCGCACGCCGCCTTCGAGGCGTTGCACGAGTGGTGGAAGCGGGAGCTGCGCAAGCAGCACACGCAGATCTTCGATGCGCTCTCCGGCAATCCGTTGGATGCGCTGCAGCAGTGTGTGGCCATCGAAGTGATGGGAGATGCCGATCTGGCTGGCGTGCGCGACGTGCGCGGCCTGAGCGATTGGCTGCACTCGCTACACGCTTCACGAAGCCTCGGCGAGGCGATCACTGCTCCGGGAGCCGCGCTGCTCACCGCGCCGCCCGCAGCGGGCAAGACGACGCTCATCAGCCAGGCGGTGGTACTGGCGCTCGATCGCGCCGAGCTGGTGCCCATCGTGATCAAGGTGCAGCTGCTCCAGGCGAAGCTGCGCGATGCACCTGACGCGTTCGCGTCGCACTGGAACTGGGTCGACGCGTACCTCAGCCTCACTGAGAGGGAGAGGCCCGAGGTGTACCGCATGCTGCGCCAGGCGATGATGGCGCGGCGCGCGCTGCTCCTCCTCGACGGGCTCGACGAGGCGGGCGCCAAGCGCGCCGAGATTGAGCAGCATATTGTCGAGGTGCTGGCACCGCAGGGCCACGTGATGCTCTGCACCTCGCGGCCGGCGGGCGTGGACGAGGCGCGCTTTTCCGGCTTCCGCATGCTGAAGCTGGCGCCGCTGACCGAGGCGCAGCAGGAGCAGGCGCTGCTGCAGCGGCTGGGGAATGAGGGGGACGTGAGGCAGCTGATGACA
>JWZX01002328.1:0-11611 GCA_001275005.1 Chrysochromulina tobinii | reverse complement strand
GCGCCTGATTCCCTGCATCCGATGCAGGAAAGGCGCCACATTTCCGTCCGCGCTCTCCTCCCCCTCGTCCCCCCGGACCTGATCCCCCGGCTCGCGCCGTACCGGGCGCGCCGCTGAGCGTGACCGTGCGCGCCGCTCCTCTTCACAAATGTCGAAGGCCAATGATAAATCGTCGTCGTCGCCGCCGTCGCAGTCGCTACCCTCCCCGTTCTCTTCTTCGTTGTCTCCCGCACAGCCTCCAAGACCAGCGCAGCCTGGCTGGCACGTCGAACGCCAAGGGCGCAGGCGTTACCCTCCCCCACGGGACTACGCGCGGGAGCTCCAGCCGGGCGGCAACCCGACGGCGTTCGCACCGCCCAACTGCTCGGCGCCAGGGCGGGTGGGATGCGTCGCGATGCCCATGCCGGCCCGCATCAAGCCTGCAGCAGGCGCTCGAGCTGCGCTCTGGCCACCGGCGTGCTCCTTGTCCTCCGAGCCAGGGTGCCTGCGCCTCCCGAAGCCTTTGGCAAGGACTGGGGATGAGCTGCTAGATAGTGGCGAAGCTGTCCTTCGGTTTGTGGACAGAAACGTGGCGTTTCTGACCGGCAAGAGCGAGTACACAAGGTCGATCGCGGCGGCGGATGTGGACGGCGACGGCGACCTCGACGTGCTGCTTGGGAACTATAACAGTCCCAGCCGAGTGCTGCTCAATGCGGGCTACGGCACCTTCCCGACGAGCATCGAGCTGCCCGGCGGCAACACCTCCACGTCGTCGATTGCGGCGGCGGACGTGGACGGCGACGGCGACCTCGACGTGCTGCTTGCGAACGTCGGTAGTCCCAGCCGCGTGCTGCTGAACGCTGGCGACGGCACATTCCCGACGATCATGGAGCTGCCTGGCGGCAGCGCGTCCACGTCGTCAATCGCGGCGGCGGACGTGGACGGCGACGGCGACCTCGATGTGCTGCTTGGGAACGTCGGTAGTCCCAGCCGCGTGCTGCTCAACGCGGGCGACGGCACGTTCCCGGCGATCATCGAGCTGCCCGGCGGCAGCGCGTCCACGTCGTCGCTCGCGGCGGCGGACATGGACGGCGACGGCGACGTCGACGTGCTGCTTGGGAACAAAGGCAAGTCCCTTGTGCTGCTCAACGCGGGCGACGGCACGTTCCCGTCGAGCATCGAGCTGCCCGGCGGCAGCGTGTTCACGTGGTCGATCGCGGCGGCGGACGTGGACGGCGATGGCGACCTCGACGTGCTGCTTGGGAACGTTGGCAGTCCCAGCCGCGTGCTGCTCAACGCGGGCGACGGCACGTTCCCGACGATCATCGAGTTGCCCGACGGCAGCGCGTCCACGAGCTCGATCGGGGCGGCGGACGTCGACGGCGATGGCGACCTCGACGTGCTGCTTGGGATCTATATTCCAGACAGTTCTAGAGTGCTGCTCAATGCGGGCGACGGCACGTTCCCGACGAGCATCGAGCTGCCCGGCGGCAGCGCGTCCACGAGCTCGATCGCGGCGGCGGACGTGGACGGCGACGGCGACCTCGATGTGCTGCTTGGGAAAGACGGCAGTTTCAGCGGAGTGTTGCTTATCGCGGGCGACGGCACGTTCCCGACGAGCATCGAGCTGCCCGGCGGCAGCGCGTCCACGTTCTCGATCGCGGCGGCGGACGTGGACGGTGATGGCGACCTCGACGTGCTGCTTGGGAACGTTGGTTGTCCCAGCCGCGTGCTGCTCAACGCGGGTGACGGCACGTTTCCGACGAGCATCGAGCTGCCCGGCGGCAGCGCGTCCACGTGGTCGATCGCGGCGGCGGACGTGGACGGCGATGGCGACCTCGACGTGCTGCTTGGGAACTATGGCAGTTCCCTAGTGCTGCTCAACGCGGGTGACGGCACGTTCCCGTCGAGCATCGAGCTGCCTGGCGGCAGCGCGTCCACGAGCTCGATCGCGGCGGCGGACGTGGACGGCGACGGTGACCTCGACGTGCTGCTTGGGAACGTTGGTAGTCCCAGCCGAGTGCTGCTCAACGCGGGCTACGGCACCTTCCTGACGAGCATCGAGCTGCCCGGCGGCAGCTCGTCCACGAGCTCGATCGCGGCGGCGGACGTGGACGGCGATGGCGACCTCGACGTGCTGCTCGCGAGCCTGGGCAGTTCCCTAGTGCTGCTCAACGCGGGCGACGGCACGTTCCCGTCGAGCATCGAGCTGCCCGGCGGCAGTGTGTCCACGAGCTCGATCGCGGCGGCGGACGTGGACGGCGACGGCGACCTCGACGTGCTGCTTGGGATCTTTAACAATCCCAGCCGCGTGCTGCTCAACGCGGGCGACGGCACGTTCCCGTCGAGCATGGAGCTGCCCGGCGGCAGCGCGTCCACGAGCTCGATCGCAGCGGCGGACATGGACGGCGACGGCGACGTCGACGTGCTGCTTGGGAACTATGGCAGTTCCCTTGTGCTGCTCAACGCGGGCGACGGCACGTTCCCGTCGAGCATCGAGCTGCCCGGCAGCAGCGTGCTCACATGGTCGATCGCAGCGGCGGACGTCGACGGCGACGGCGACCTTGACGTGCTGCTAGGAAACGAAGGCAGTGCTAGCCGTCTTCTGCCCTTGATCAGATGCTCTCAGCCTGGCACTGCACGCAGCCTCTTTGGCAACGGATGCGTCCGTTGCCCCGCTCCCTCCTCACGCCGCGATGACCATTTCGATATCTGCTACGAGTGTGAAGAGCACACGGAGCTCAATGTCCGCGGCGAATGCGCTCCCTGCAAGCCCGGCTACGATCGCTCCGTGGGAGGCGCCGAGTGCACTGCCTGCCCGATTGGCAAGCGCCAAGGCGAGGCTGGCACATTCTGTGTCGACTGCTCGCCGGGCACGTACGCTCCGTATGGCGGCCTCTTTGGGCCCGCGTGCTTGCCTTGCGAGCGGGGCAGCTTCTGCCCGCCAGGCGCCGCGGTACCGCTGCCGCCGCCGTCGAGCCCACCGCTCCCGTCCAATTCCTTCTTTGACGTCGCCATCGTTGACGTCGGCCTCAAGTGGCAGGGGGGGCTTTTCGCCGGTCTTGCCCTTCTTTCACTTCTAGCGTTGCTGTTCGCGTGCGTCTCGCGTCGCCGCCTTCGCCGCCTGGCCGACAATTTTCGAGACTCGCGCGACCGCGCGCAGCTCGATCTGCATATGCTCAAACACCGCTTCGGAACTCAGACTTCTGCGCGATGCGAGAGCCTGCCTGAGGCTCCACAGCCACCGTCCGAGTCGCCACCCAACTCGATCCCGCCCGGCCCACCCACCTGTAGCGGCAGCAGTCTTTGTGGCAGCGATGGCGGTGGTGCTGGGAGTGAGTGGGGCCATCTTGGTGGTGACGGTAGCTCGGCGGCGGGCTCGGATGTGGGCTCGGAGACAGGCACGACCTTGCGAGCTGCGAAGGCTTCTCTTGGGGATGCTCCTCTTGAAGTGATCGACGAAGAGCGAAATGATGTCGTTCGCAGGGTGCGCTGGACCGTCGCTCATGACGAAGCCATCGCACGCGCTGTGTTGCAGCACGGCACCGACTGGGACGTCGTGGCGGCAGCAGTTGGAGCTCGCTCCGCAGACAGCGTTCGCAATCGCTGGCAGCGGATCAAGAATCGGCAGTTGGACGTCTCGATGGTTGCGAGCATTTCGTCGGGCGTGCAGCAGAGCACTGCGAACAGTGCGCCGTGCGTGCACGCCGCGATGGTGCTTAGTGCAGCCCCGAGCTTGTTTTCGCCTCGAGAGGATGCCATTCTTCTGGAGGCGGCGGCCCGCTTTGGCAATCAATGGCGCATGATTACTGAGCTCCTGCCAGGTCGCACCGAGAGCTCGGTGCGTCATCGGCATGCGCGGCTCACGGTGCAGACGACCGTGCCAGAGCTCTGCCTGGTGCGGGCCACGCCGGTGCCTTACGCGATGCCGATGCCGGTGGCGTTGGCTGTGCCGCTGGCATGTCCGTTGCAGTCTGCGGCCGCCGCACCGCGCACTGTACCGGACGCCAAGAAAGCTCTCAAGTGGAACTGGAAGACGAACATCAGGCAGCACATGCACTTTCCACGCTCCGACCGCAGTTCGGTGTCGCCTCCCCTTGCGCCTGCGCCCCCGTGTGCCGCCGCCGCCGCGCCTGCCGAAGCGGCGCCGCGCAAGAGAAGCGGCGAGGCCGCCGGTATTGACCTCTCCTCTGTCCCGGCCGCTACCGACACCATCACGGCCCCGGTGCTGACGCCGACACCAGTACCAGAGTCGGTCGGTCCAGAGCCAGTGCCGGCTCCGCGATCAGTCCTTCCGGCGGCACGAGCGCCGGCGCGGTAGAGCTCTAGTCTACGATCGCTCCGGCGAGGCGAATGTCGAAGGCACGTCGAGGTTGACGCGCCGATGAGGGGGCTTGACGTACGGGTGACGTGGCATGGCAGTGCGGCGATGCGGCCACGGTCGCGACTTGGCGGACCGGGCGGTGTGAAGGGAGAGCGGTGTGAAGGACGCGAATGGACACCTTTAAGAGTGTATCGTTCAATCCTCTGGTAGGGAGCGCATCGTCGAGATCATGAAGGACATACCGGTACTGTGTGTCCCGGCTCCCCCGGTGTCTTTTTATAACAGTCCCCGGTGCTGTCTTTCGTTTGAACGATCTAGCATCTAGATCTCGCGGTAAACCGGGGCCGTATCCAGTTGGGACACTTTTTCTCTCGTCCTAGAGTCTCCTCACACTCTCTCCTCACTTGGCTCGTTCTAGACTTTCGGAAATGTATTTCCCAATGAAGTCGCCGCTCGTGGAGCGGCTCCAAATCATGAGGGTGAAAACCTCTGTCCGAACCCGCCAGCGAGCGACAGGCTGGTGAGCGGTAACTATCGTCCGGATCAGCCCCGCGCGCGCACTGGATACCCACCTCCACCTGACTAGCCCATGGCGCTCAGGACAAGTGCTGTCAAATGCCTTCAGCAGGTCCGCAGAGACGTGCGTGTGCCAATGTGAGTGGAGCCGCCATCTAGAAGGCAGCTGCCAGGCTTGCCGCCCACTGAGCATCCGCTACAGCCAGCTGTGGGGCTGAGACGCCGCATCTTCGGGGTAGTGGGCTCAACGATCGCGTGCAGGTCATCGCAGAACCGGATGCACTGTGTGCGACGTCCTGGCTTTTCGTTAGAAAAAAACGGGTTCACACGAGTCAAGTTATCTACAACCGTTACAACTGTTAACAAGAAAGCCCAGTTATCTACAACCTATCGTCGCGTAGTCATGTTGGACTCGACGCCGGACTGCCTCCCTGCTGAAAGTAGGACTGCTGAAAGTAGGAGGCGTGTGAAGACTTCTTCTCAGATACCCTTCCACGGTGGTCGTCCTCGTGGTGGACGAAGCGCATCACCTCAAGAATGAGTCTGGCGGACTGCATCGTTCGCTCGCGCGCCTCACCTGCAACAATGCCGACTGCTCCTCACCGGCACGCCGCTCCAGAACAACCTCCACGAGCTATGGACTGTACTCCACGTTCTGCTCCCGGTCTACTTCACCTCCGCGGACGCCTTTGACGAGGCGGTCGATGTGGCCAGCCACCGCGTGGACGCCGAGCGGCTGGAGAGTGCTCGGCAGCTCCTCGGTCACTTTATGCCGCAGCGGACCAAGAAGGTCGTCGGGTTGCCTCGCAAGTACGAGACGCTCGTCCCATGCCCGCTCGCGCCTCTCCAGGCGAGCTGGTATAAGCGTCTGCTCTCCTCGGATACCGCCACCGCATCAGTGCTCACTGTCTCACAGCTCAAGACTCTGTCATGCAGATGCGCAAGATCTGTAACCACCCTCGTACCTTGCTCGGCACAACTCCGCGGCCGCCGCGCAGGCCGCCGCCGCGCACGCGGCCGCGGCGGCGGGCCTCACGCTCCCGATGATTCCGCCGCTCGGCAACTGGTGGCCGATGCCGCCACCGGGCTCCGTCCTCCAGCCAAACTCGCGCAGCGTGCTGCAGCAGCCTGGGTCGACGATACCGGGTGGCTCCGTATCCATGCCTGGCTCCGCCTCCTCCTCCGTGCCCATGACGGCGCCCATGCCCATGCCCCATGCCACCAACACGACGCCCTTTGGCATGCTTCCCCAAGCGGGCGCGCCCACGACGGCGCCCGACCCGCTGCCCTCGCCGCCGCAGGCGCCGCCGTGGGCGCCGCCGCACCCGCGCCCGCGATGCCGATGCTCTCTCAGATGACGCCCGAGGCGCTGGCCGCTGCTGGTCAGCCTCCGTCGGCCTTTCAGTACATTGCGCTCACGTCTCAGCAGGCGGCCGCGTCGATAGCCGGGCAGGTGGCGGCCGCGGCCGCCGCCGCCGCCGCCCACGCGCACACCGCCTCGGGCGGCACTGCGACCGCGCACGCGCACGCGTCGCATGCGCCCGCCGCAGCGCCTGCGACGGCCTTCCTGCCACCCCCGAGCTCTGCCGCTGTGAATGTGAATGCGACGGCCTCCTACCACCCCCGAGCTCTGCCGCCCTCGCCGACGCCATCGCCAACGCGAACGCCCATGCAGCCGCGAACGCAGCCAAGCTGAATCCGAGTGTGAATGTGAATTCGAGTGTGAATGTGAATGCGAGTGTGAAGGTGAACGCAGCGGCAGCGCACGCGGCGGCGGCACACAAGCCCGCGCCCGCTGCCCCGGCTGCTCGTGCCGCGCCGCCCGCGCCCGCGCCCGCCGTGAGCATGTCCAAGCTCAAGGCGGCAGCGCCCGCCGCCTCGGTGGCGGCGGCCTCTTGTCAGCTGACGCCATGGCCAGAGCCGTTGCGGCCGCGGCCGCCAAGGCGGTGGCGGCGGCGGAGGCCAAGGCGGCGACAAATAAGGAAGCGGCCGCCAAGGAGTGAGCGCCGTCGTGAGCGCCGGAAGGAGCGCCGGAAGGAGCTCTACGTTCGATGTGCCCATGACAGCGCGCGAGTGCGCGTGCTGACGTGGTATCGCAGTGTAATCCTAAGACCTAACCCTACGCTAACCCGAAACCCGCTAACCCCTAAACCCGCCGCGTAACGCCGCACTACCTGTGGTTGGGCTCATGCCTAACTCGTGGTTAGGCTCCAGCCTAACTCGTGGTTCCGTACGTTTTTACTAACCAGAAGATTTTACTAACCGGCTGTGAGCCGAGGATCTTCACACGATTCCTTACGGCGGCCCGTCGCTGCGTCGCACGATTTGATGCGCGCAAGCCAGAAGTACATGAGAGAGATGATGTGTTGCTCCGGCCATATCGACGAACCTCGACCTAGACTCGCGAGCTCGACCTCGCCGTTTCGGACCGCCGCGCTCTTCATTAACACCACGAAACATTCATAGCCCCAATTCACAATGAGAAAGGAGAGGGCTTGGCCCTTCCGAGTGGCCCCCGATGGATTTTGAGAGCGCTCGTGCGAGCACGACCGTCACCTCGTCTCCAAAGTATGCCGCGCCAATTGAGAGGATGGTTGGATTACATAGGCGCCTTTCTTTTGTGTTTGGCCCGAGATTCCAGCCACTGGATAGCCGTCGCAAAAGGTTCACGACAAAGCAGTGGGTCTCAATCGGCATTTGTGCCATGCTACTTTGTGGAGTGCTCTTGGCATGGGTTTCCGAAGCTGCATCGCCGCCGCCGCCGCCGCCGCCGCCGCCGCCGCTAGAATGCGTAAAGGCAGATATACCAGTTTTCGCAGCTGCATCAGAATTTAATACATCTCAATGGGAAAGTTACATCACTACTTTGTATGGCAACGAGTCGTTGCCAGTCTTGGACGTCCACTCCCTGACCATGCTCTACGTTGAAATCATTATGGAATCTGGAATACAGTTGCGCACAGCACCTGACGAATGTCTCTGTAGAGCAGAAAAGGGAATTGTTACTCATAGTGGACGTGGGATACCCTTTGCTTGGGATCCACCGAACACGTTGTGGCAGTGGGATTATGACCGTGCTGCGCTTCGAAACCATTCACTCACGGAAGTGACACATTGTACTGCAGCGTTCAAAGATGACGCACACGATCGTGAATTATATGGTGCTTGGTTTTACCGAACTCGCGGCAGCGGCATTTTTCTTGACATAGGCCGTACACGAGCATTTGACAGCCATGAAGATGCTGTGCGGGCATTGCTAGACGATGACCTGCGATGCGATGATTTTTATGGCGGCTCGGCGGAATGCGTACCTTACTTCTACGATCTGGTGGGTGCTGCACGTGCAGCGGGTTTGGATAGTCTACAATTTTTGTCGCATGGCGATCAGCGTTGCGGCAACATGGCAATTGAGCTGCTTTACTTGCATGGCAATGGCGCTCTCTCATGTGCGAATGTGACATTGCGCAAGTTCAATGGTGAGGTCTGCACATGTGACAGTACACGAAGATGTGCCACATGCAACTAAACTCACAAGATAGCTTATCTGGTCACTGGTGGAATCCGGCGTGCAAGGTAGTCGAGTGGAGTCACACCCGGCCACCCGGGGCAGGGTCGAGGGTGGAAAGGGGTGCGAGACTCTGCGTCCCCCCGGCGACGGGAGAGTGAGCCCCGAGGGGCACGTGTGTGTTGCGGGCGCGGTCCGACTAGGCCTGGGGTGTTGTAATAACCTGAAGCGAAGCCAAAAACCTGAAGCGACAACTTTTACACTCAGTCGGACTGAGTGACACTCCGGCGCTGACTCGCAACCTTCGGATGGGCGAGCTCGTGACGAGCTCGGTACATAGTAACTTGTACGTGCTCGCCTTCAAATATAGAAATATTGTGTGTGTGAGTGGCATCAATTTCACAGGGCCTAAATGCGAGTGAATTACAGATTTACAGTCTTCAGACTGTGCATTGGTCTAATTGGTCTGTGCATCACAAGTTAGGGATGATGCATGATGATTTATAATCGGCATGCCCGAGAGCTGGCCACTACACAGGGGGCGCCGAGCTCTGTGAGTGTCCCCTATCTATACAGTACGGGTATGGGATTAGGTAAAGATTAGGTAATATGGGAGGGTGGGGCACGACAAAGTGGCGAGCGCGGGCGCTCGACCACAAAGACAGACGCGTGCGACTCGACCACAAAGACACAGACGCGTGCGACACGAGCGACGCGACACACACACGATTCGAGAACGTTTCGCCTTCGAGGACGTTTGAGGACGTTTCTTCGAACCTTCGAGGTTGTTCATGCATGCATGCAAGATGCATGTAATGGTATGCGAGTATTGACCGCCCGCCGGCGCACCTAGCTCGTGGAGCTGGTGTGCGTCTACTAACCTCTACCGCCCTGCAACTCCGCTTGCCCTGGAAGTGTGGAAGCGCACCTAATCTAGCACTTACGCGCTAGAAACCGCAGTCCGCACCGTCAAATATATCGCCAACATTTTCGCGCCTGCGGCGAGCTAAGGGGCAACTTGATTACACTTACAGAAGTAGCAAGTACGCGCGCGCCCGTCGGTTCGCGTACCGCGACTAGTGGTGCCTACCCAGCATTGTCACGCACCGGTACAACGCGACACCGACACAGATGAAACGAGCAAACGACGTAATCGTAAGCGGAACGGGGGTTGAGAAATAATAGTAAAACGAAAGACCGGCTGTCGGGGGGACTCGGGGTGGACTGTCAGCAGTCACTGTCGACCTCGACACTGTATGAGTCAGTCCCCGACATGCGGTTACGAACTTGTTAACCGGCGCTCGCCCGGCCCGCCGCGCCGGCGCTAGCCCGAAGCCCCGCTACGGCCTACGGCTACGCGCCGGCGCGAGAAGACAAATATCGTGACACGTGAGGCGCAGAACCAGAAGGCACCAACGTGATACAGGGTGTGAGAGGCTGACTGACCCACAGTGTCCCTATCGACACAAACCCCCGACAGCATCGCGCCCTCTGTCCCTGACACACACACATCACACAGACCCGCCACAGCCAAACTGCCCGGGCTCATAGTAGTAGCCTATCGGAGCGGGTGTCTGACGCACTTACCTACTTAACGCCCGGCAGGCCCCGCGACATGGGGCCATGGCGCGCTCCCCTCACTCGGCAGACCAAAGTCGGGTCATGTTCTCAGCGATATGGCAGGTGCTAGACCTGATCTGAGAACCGCTCTGCTGCCGTCGCGGCATCCGCGCCGCAGCCGTTGCCGAAGTCTCTCGTCTGAAGCCATCGACGCCGCCATCGTTGTCGCCGCTGCCGCTGCCATCGCAGCTGCCATCTCATGCGCCCTACTCCGTGACACCTCGACCTCATGCACGACCCACCCCCGCGCCGCCTCGCGAGCCGCACCGCCTCGCGCATTGCACCGCGCCCTCACTCGCCGCACCGCCTGTACCTCACGGGCAAGCCTCGCTGAACCTCCGGCGGCGTACAAACCTGTACCTCCGGTGGCGGGCCGTCTCCGGTGGCGAGCCGTATCTGGCGGGCCGCGGCGTCGAACACTCAAGCAATTGCAGAAGATCCATTCCTTAGGCTCCCACCAGTTCCAGAGGCACCCAGTCGGCTCTGCTTTCAACCGAAAAAAGCCTTGGTCCAACTAGAGGAGGTCGTGGGCTCTCGTCCGACGTGCTTTTGATTTAGGAGATGGGTACCATACGGCTGGCATGGTGTGAAATTTCTGCGGTCGACGCCCAGCACGAAGGGCGTCGAGGGGCGCGATAGGATTTCGATTCCTGAATATGGGCTTGAGGCATTAAACACGTCCAGAAGCATCTGAAGATGCTCAAACGCTGAGGGTGAGTACTTTGTGTGCTTCTGCCTTGCACACTCTTTGCGAGCAATCTCCCTGATCAACTGTGAAGTCTCCTTGCGAGTACGCTCCTTCTCGGGAGGGCTGCCCCCACGAAAATACGCGTGCGGATTGCCCTCGTTCCATGCATCATACGTTGACCGAGCTTGAAGTTTTGCACTTGTGTCACACGGGGAGGCCAGATGGCGTTCATGGACAAACCACGCATCCTCCATAGGATACTGAACCAAAAGATAGCCGAAAGGGCGTAGCTTTGCAGCGACCGCCTGGAGCGAGCAACCGTAGAAGAACTGCCCACCGTCTGCCATGGCGCTGCACCCTTCGCTACATCCATTGTGTGAATACGTTGGATCAGTGTTCAGTTGCCACACAAATGGTGGTGGCCAACCAGGGCTTGCCTCAATGATAACAACTGACGGGACGTAGCCAGCTAGAAGCAAAGCGTCCAGAAGATCGCATTCAAGACCGTCCATGTCGAGCTTCAGTACGTGAAACTCGCGGGGCGTTCGTTGCTCCTTCAGTACACTAACAAAAGATGTTGGTGTGACAAAGCCGCGGTGCACCTTCAGTCGGTCACCAATAGCTGGCGATAAACCTGAATCGAAATAGAGACCACGCATGCTTTGCAAGCCTTGAGTCATGTGGTCTGATCCACCAATTATTACACCATAAAGGTTGCCCCATGAGGTGCCATGCCACAATTCTTTCCTGATATCATCGAGATCCAGAAAGACAAAGGTCTTATCAGGTCCAATTGGCCAAGTAGGATGAAACTGATTGTAATAGGCTTTGACGTCGACGACACTGAAGACAGACGAGCAGAGGAGAAGTGCAAACACCATAGGACGAAAGAGTTGTAGATAACAGTCGGCTCGTACCGTACACACCTCAGAGTGTGGCCGCTAGCTTGGCGGCGGTCAAGAGGGCGGAACACGCAGCT
>JWZX01002327.1:0-13685 GCA_001275005.1 Chrysochromulina tobinii | reverse complement strand
GCCCTCGCCGCCGCCGCCCTCGCCGCCGCCGCCCTCGCCGCCGCTGCCCTCTCCGCCCGACAAGCCGCCCATGCCATCGCTGCCCTCGCCGCCCTCGCCGCCCTCGCCGCCCTCGCCGCCCTCGCCGCTCTCGCCGCCGCCCTCGGCGCCGCCGCCAGCCGACCGTTCGTCGTGGGCCTGCTTCGTCTGGTTCCTCGTGGTCGCTTCCCTGCATCTGCTCTGCGCTCAGCAAGCCTTCTACCGACGCTATGATCCCATCCACCGGATGCTGATGGCGCGTCGGCAGCGCGAGAGGTCGGCGCTGACCGAGGACAAGGGCACCGTGACAGAGAAGACCATCGAGCCTCCCGTAAGAATGATCGCCGACTCGGCGCCGATGGCCGAATACGTGCCAGCGCGGAGCTGGGCGAGCTGTGGGGAAATCACGAGATGGGACGAGTATGGGACGCCCTCAGCCTCAAAACACTACTTCTCGAGTACGAAAGACGAGCACGAGGCGGGTACGCAGCTGTGCCCGATCGTGGTTGATGGGCGCATGCCGCTCCTGCCAGGCAGCCTCGTGTGCTACGTCGAGTACCCCGCGATCGGCTCCAAGTTCGCTGGCCCGTGGCGATGTACCGAGCATCGCTTCTATCACGGAAGGGTTTGCCAAATTGAGTTCGAGGGCGCGCCTGATCAATGGGAGCCGACAGAGCCCACGCTGCCCCCCCCCGGCAAGCGCTCGCGCTTCACCAAGATCCCGCTGTGTGTGCTCTTCGAACACCACCCAGGGATGCTGCCCGCCGTCGACGACGACGCCGCGGCCAAGACGATTTCGCGCGCGCCGCCACCGCAAATGTTCACAGAAGCCGCGCAGAAGGCGATTGTGGATCCTCGAGCACGACCCTGCGCGAGCACTGTAGCGAGCGCGGAGCCCACGGTGGCCCACACGGTGGACGCGGAGCCTTGCGAGCCGTGGCCAGGCCACAGCCACGGCCAGGCGCAGCTGAGGGTCCTTGCGCCGCCCGTCCTTGTGCCCTCGCGGCTCGTGCAACCGCTGCCAGCACTCCTCGTCCCCGCCGCAGCGGGCGGCGACGCTGCAGACGAGCGCCGTGCCGAGCACAAATTTGGTGAGAGGCTCAGCCGTACCGGTCGTCGTGGCGGCTTTTGGATCGCGTCGGCATCGAGCGACGGTGAGAGGTTAACAGTGTCGCGTGGCTACTCACATGAGCATAGTGGCCACTACGGCGCTCAATTCACGCTCCTCCGGCTGGGCGCCAAGCCCGAGGGCGCCGCGATGGGCGCAACGTCGCCGTTTGCGGGCTGCTGGCGCTGCGACCGGCATCTGTTCTACGACGGATCGGTGCTCGAACTTGAGCGCGACGGTCAGCCGACGCGATGGGCGCCGCTGGGCGTGGTCGACGACAGGGCGTTCCGCAAGATGGATATGATCGCTCTGCTGGAGGAGACGACGCAGGAGCTGCTGGTGCCGCAAGGCCGGCGGCGCGCGCCTCTGAGCGCTGATGACTCGCGTGGGCCTGACCCTGCAATCCGCACTCGAAAGCACTACGTTGCGTCGCTCTCGAAAGACGAGGTGCAGCTGCACGTGTCGCGCGAGTTCGGGCACAGCGGACACGTGGGCGAGCAGTGGACGCTCCAACGGCTCGCCCCCTGTGGCTCGATGCCTCCTGTGTGGCCACGCGAGTCGTCGGCACCCGAGTCGTGGGCACCCGAGCGTGGGGAGCGTGGGGAGCGTGGCGAGGCGCCGGGGCGCACGTACAAGCACGTCTTTGAGGATGTGATGGTCGACGGACGCGTGCACGACGCGACCAAGGAGCTCGCGCGCGTGCCTGCAATCCAGTTCAATGGCGCTCGCGAGCTCGCCACGAAGGCGTCGAGGCTAGGGGTGGCGCAGTCGTACCATATCGAGCACCTCGAACGAGCGCATCGCGAGGCCAACTACAATGCACTCGGGGCGGCGGCGGCCCTCTTGCTACACTTCCCCGAGCTTCTGTGCGAGGTGCATGGGCGCACCTCGACGCCGCCAGCTGGAGCTGACCCCGACTTGGCCGATCACTTTGGGCTCTCCGCCTCCGAAGTGCGTGCCGTGATGGGCACGCTCGCCGAGCGGCGAGCTTGCGCTGTCGTCGATGCACTCGTGGGCCTCGGCGTCCCTCGCGCACAGCTCAAGGCGACCTTCGAGGGGTGTGTCGGCGAGGGGATCGACGGCCAATCCGTGCTCCTCATCCCTCGAAGGAGCTTCGGCGACTCACTCGGACCGCGAAGCATCCCCTCCAGTGTGCGCGCCGTCTTTGGACGGTACGAGGCAAATCGCTCGAGCCGCCTCATCGACATGCACGAGCTGCGACAGGCCCTGGCAGCCCTCGAGCTGTCGACGGACACCGCGCGCGCCGAAGCCCTCCTCGAAACGTACGAGAAAGGTCGGAGAGCTCCGCTGCAGCTCGCCGAGTTCTCGCAGATCGTCGATCTCCTCAACGGCACAGCTGCGACGGGCGCCCTGCCGGGCGCGTTCATGGAAGATGCGAAACGTCTCCTCGATACGAAGCGGCGGCTGCCGCCGAAGCGATCGGCGACTGCTGCGGCCGCCCCGCCACAGCCCGCTACCGCTGAGGAGCCCGCTGCGCCTGCGGTGCCGCCTCCAGAGAAGATGAAGAGGCCGCCGCCGCCGACGAGGCTCCGCTCCGCCGTGGCCGCCCATCTCGTCACTGTGCCTCCCCCAGCATCAGCCAAGCGGACGCCTCCGCCGCCTAAGAAGAAGGTGCCGGTGGACGGTGCCGCAGGCACAGGTCCAGAACCAACACCAGAACCAGCACCCGAACCAGCACCAACAATAGAGGGCGAGGCCGCCGCTGCCGCGCCGTCCGCTCCTTCTCCGGCGCAACCTCCGGAGAAGAAGAGGCCTCCCCCGCCGAAGAGGCTCGGCACTGCCGGGCTCGACTCCGCCCCTCATCTCGCCACAATGCCTCCCCCAGCCAATCGGCCGCCTCCGCCGCCTAAGAAGAAGGTCCTGGATACGGTCCTGGAGGGCGGTCTGCCGACGCAGGCGAAGTAGACGAGCATGCATAGCGTGTTTCCGGTTCGGGCGTTACAATTCAGCTTTTAGCTTTTTAGCCTTTACAGTTTGGCGCGCGCACAGTTTTGAGTTTACTGTGTACTGTCTACTCGGTGCGGTGGTTAGGTTTAAGCATCGAATGAAGCATCGAAGGTTAACGGTAACACGGTCGTACCCACCGCACCCGCGCGCCGCGGCCGGAAACGAGAACCGAACCGAATTTATCGAAAACCCCCGTGGTGATCGCTGTTCCTGTTCCTGTTGATGCAACGAGGAATTCGCGATACGGATAGTTCCGATTCGGTTTACGCAAAAAAGTACCGCCCAGAAGAAGCGAAGTCGACGTACTGCGACGATGCAGCACGCGTGACGAGATCTCGGAAGTGAGACTGTGAGGGGCGGCTGACGCGTGACGGCTAGCCCGAGCAGTATGTTGACACTTCGAGTTGATGTGGGAACCTAGTACGCGCGCATGTGTCCCCATCCGATTTGCCCATCTGATCACGCACACATCACGCTGACGCCCCTGGGACGAATCACTCGCAGCTGAACATCCTTCGCACCCCACGGAATTACGTCCACCTGCACAGATGAGGCCACATGCCATCCACAACACGGTGTCACTCTCCTCAACTCATCGCGAGCGCACGCCGACGCGCTCTGGCGACGCGCGCTGACGCGGCGTGTTCTGCGTCGAAGCGGGCAGAACTCTCGCCGGCGTTTTGAGCGCCGCAGCGGGGCCCGCAAAGGGATGGCCCTTGAGGGACCAGGGTCCGCCGAGAAAGTTAGTCTCCGCGGACGTGGGAGCCCAACCAAACGAGTTCCATCCTTTTGGCTTGAACCACTTTTCCTTGGCTGGCACCGTCGTCGGTCTGATACGCGGGATTACCGGGGTCAGCTTGACTGGACTCGCCATACGCCCCTTCGGCGGGGAGAGTGAATTGAGGGGTGTGAGCTTCGGCACGTAGCCCCCCTCGGTCTTCGCTCCCAGGCCGCGTGCCATACGCGAGATGTTGTCGTCCCTTTCCTCAGGGATGAACTTCTTGATAATGCCAGAAGCAAACTTCATGAGGCGCGCCCAGTCGGCCTGCTGGATCGCGTCCAAGTTATCGCGATCGACCGCGCACCACAGCTGCATGATCTTCTCCTCGGTAAACTGCGAATTCGGCACCTTGAACGTTCGCCGGATCGCGTACCGCAGCTCGTCGTAGGTGATCACTCCCGAGACGTCGGTCGCAATTTCCTTGAAGACCTTCATCCAGGCAATGCTCTGGGACGCGTCAGGCAAATAGTCCTGCACCCAAGCAAGATATTGCTTGCCAATCTTATAAATTTCCCCCTCAGTGAGATCATCCAGGCCCTTGGCCTTCAGCTGCGCACGCATCTCAGACGTCTTGAACCTCGATCTGTAGCCCTCGTCCAAGATATCCTCGCGCTGCCGCTTCTCCATCTCGGCGCGCTTGCGCTTGCTGCTCGCACGCATCGCCTCCTGCCGGCGCTCGATTGCGCCCTTGGGCTCCTCGCGGTGAAGAAAGCGATGAAACTCGGCCGACTCGACCGTGCCGGAGTCGTCTTCGTCCAGCGTGATCCAGAACGCTTTAAACATCGCGTCCGACAACTCATCAGTGCTGATGCCCATCTTCTCGCGGATGCCCACCTTGATCTCGTCTTGATCGAGCAGGCCAGAGCAGTCCTCGTCAATCGACTTGAAGAGATCAAACCACTTCTCGTTCGCCTCTCCGGGGTACATCTTATCAATCTTCGAGTTGATCAAAGCCCTGACCTTCTTTTCATCGTCCTTGCCGAGGCCTCCCTTGCGTGCCTCAATCAACTTGTCCGAGAAGCTAAATTGCTTCGTGGCGGTACCTTGTTGGGTATGTCCCTTGAGGAATCTACCAAACTCGACCCGCGCGATGCTGTTCGAGTTGTCCGTATCGAGCATGCACCAGACCGCCTTGATCTGAAGGTCGGACCAGACGGCCTGTTTCACCTTGAAAGAGTGCCGGATGATGGTACGAACGTCATCGTAGGTGAGCAGGCCGGAGTTACCGTTGTCATGCTCCTTGAAGACCTGAAGCCAGGCGATGGCATGGTGCACCTCGGGCAGGTAATTCTTGACCCACTTGCAAAACTGAATGGCCAGGTTCTTCCTCTCCTCAGATCCTTCAGCCGGGATCGGGAAGTTGGCCTCCGCGAGCTCTTTTTTCATTTCCTCGGTCGTAATCGAGGAAACTAGGTGTTCGTCCGCAAGGTAGGTCTGCAATTTCTTCTCCTCCTCCTGACGCCTGATCTTGCTGCTCTGACGAATCATATCCCGGCGGGCCTCGTCGCTTGTCTTCGGCTCGGTGCGCTTCATGAAGCGGTGAAATTCGGCCTGCTCGACAAATCCCGAATCGTCCTCGTCGAGCGAGATCCAAAACGCACGCAATGTTGCGTTTGACAACTCCTCCGGGCCAATTTGCAACTGCACGCGGATGCCAGCCTTGAGCTCGTCGAAGGTGATGAGGCCTGAGTTGTCTTCGTCGAACTCCTTGAAGAGCGTAAACCACCCGCTCTCCGCCTCGTTCCCCAAGATCTCGTCAATCTTCGTGTTGAGCTTGTGGATGAGCATATTCGCCTCTTCAACTTCGAGGCCTCCCTTGCGCGGATCAGCAAGCTGCTCGTGCAGGCTGAATCTCTTCTTCTTCTCGAAGGGCACCTCGCCAGCGAGCTTCATGAAGCGGGCAAAGTCCGACTGCGGAATTGCGTCGGCCTCATCTCTGTCGAGATAGCACCACAGCTGCAGGATCTTATCCTCTGAGAAGGCCGCGTTCCCGACCTTGAACGTACGGCGAACCGCGCGCCGCACCGAGTCGTAGGTGAGCAGGCCCGAATCATCGTCATCGAGCTCCTTGAACACCTTTAGCCATGCAATCTTGAAGTGCGAGTCGGGCGTGTACGCCTTGCACCACTTAGCGAACTGAATAGCAAACCCCTTGGCCTCGAGGTCATCCGCGAGTGGGATGCCCTTCGACTTGAGCTCCTGCTTTATCTCCTTCGTGCTCTTCGAAGACGTGATCATCATGTCTTCAATGTGCTTCTGCTTCTCCTTGTTATACTGCGCGCGCTTCTTCTTGGAGCTCTGCCGCAGAAGCTCCTGCCGCTTCGCAATCTTATCCGCGGGCTCCCTGCGCTCCATGAAACGCTGGAACTCCGCCGTCTCGACCATGCCAGAGTCGTCCTCATCGAGTGTGATCCACAGCGCCTTGAACTTGGCGACCGACAGCTCATCCTCGGTGAAGTGCAGCGTGCCCCGAATGGCTTGCTCCAGCTCCGAATACTCAAGCAACCCCGAGCTATCGTTATCAATCACCTTGAAGAGTGCAAACCAATCATCCTGATCACCGCCCTGATCCTTCATGACCTCATTTACCCGCTGATTGAGTTGTACCGAGAGCAGTTTCGCATCCTCGGGGGACAGGGACCCCTTGCGCACTGCCTCAACCCTGTTGGTGAAGGTGAACTGCGCGGTATCGCTCTTGACGGGCCCAGCGAGCTTGACAAAGCGCCCCAGCTCAACCTGCTGGATCGAGTTAGACTCGTCCTTGTCGATCATGCACCACAGCTGCATGATCTTATCCTCGGAGAACTGCGAGTTGGGCACCTTGAACTTTTGCCGGATCATTCTTCGCAAGTGGTCGAATGTCAACACACCCGAGCCATCAGAACCAACCACCTCCCTGAGCGCCGTGAGCCATGCGATGCCCTGGTGCATATCAGGAAGGTACTTCTTGACCCACTTGCAGTACGTGATCGCAAGCATCTTCTCCTCGAGCTCGTCCTCGACGGCAATGCCTTTCTGCAAGAGCTCGGCCTTCATCTGCGTCGTTGGTTTCGACGACTTGTATCCCGCGTCCTCGATCTGCTTTTTCTGGGTCTCCTCCAGTTCCTTGCGCACCAAGCTGCTCTTCCTTTTCATGAGCATCTGCTTCTTCTCAATCGGCTTAACGCGGCCCATGAACTTCGTGAACTCCTCCATCTCTATGTACCCCGAGCCGTCCGTGTCGAGGGCAGCCCAGAACGCCTGCATCCTCTCATCGGACAGCTCGGCCTTGGTGACCTTGAGCGTCTTGCGGACACTGTCGGAAAACTCGTCAAACTCAAGCATGCCGGACGCGCTGCAGGGGCGACGGGCAAGAACACGGCCGTCAGAGAGCTGGGGAGCAGTTGCTGGGGGGAGGTGGTGCATCGGGTTGAAATCTTAGGCACGCACTCTGAGTCCATTGCCTTGAACGAGGTGAACCAGGCCCCCGGCTCGTCGGGCGGAACAATCTTGTCGAGCTTCATGTTGAGCAGCTCGGAGAGCTTTTTTAGTTCAACCTCAGTCATCACGGCGATGCCGGCGGCCGCAAGCTCCTCCGCGGTGAGAACACCATCGCCGTCGAGGTCCGCAGAGGCGGGCATACCTCGGCGAAGAGCGCTTTTCTGTTCGCCAGCACTCTCTGCGTTCGGCTTTCTGTTTCTCTTTGGGATGACCAGTTTCATCAACGCTGCGCGTCGCGTTCCGCTTACGGGGCAATCCACAAGCACGTGAGGGGAAAAGTCAAGAACACGAGATTTAGTGGAGCGAGAGATTTGACACGTCTATCGTTTCGGCCTATCGAGCTTCTGGCTGCGGAGGCGCAGGCCGCGGGGAGCCCCCCAGTGGAGGCTGGCCGCCGCACCGCCGCAGGCAGATCTGAGATCAGCTATCCCCGCCGCTCGCGGTGGCGCTCGCGTCCGCTGGCTCTGCTGCCTGCTCATCGGCAGCCGCCTCGGCCGCTGCCTGTGCCTCGCCCTGCTCCGCGAACGTCCAGATGCGTATCGTGCCGTCGTCGCCACCAGACGCGTACGTTTTGCCGTCCGGCGCGAAGCGTGTTCCGTACACGGGCCCGTGGTGGCCCTTGTTGCAGAGAAGCTCCTCACCGGTATCGTAGTCGTGCACGTAGACCCAAAAGTTGCCGCCGCCGGCGACGAAGGCCTTGCGATCGGGGTGCAGCGAGGCGCTATTGACGCCGTACCCGTTCGCCTCCACGACGCCAAGGTTGAAGCGCTTCAGGCATTGGTACGAGCGCGCGTCCCAGAAGGACACTTCGGTGCCCGCGGCGATGGTGAGCGTCTTGGCGTCGCGCGAGAGCTCGACGGAGTTGACGGTGCCGCCGAAGGTGAGCTGGGCAGCCTCCGCCTTCGCGCGCACGTCCCACAGCCGCAGTGTCTTATCGTCGCCAGCTGAGAGGAAGAGTGACGGCTCGGGCAACCAGCGCACCACTTTGATGGCCTTACCCGCCTCGTGGCCGTTGAGAATGTAGGGCTCGCTGTTCGGCTGGTTCATGTCGAAGATGCGCAGCTTCGCCTCCTTGCCGCCCGTCAGGAGTTGCCGCGAGTCCGACGACCAGTCTGCGGCGCGCACGATGTGCTTGTGCTTAAACTCGAGCAGCTCGTCGCCAGTGAGCGCGTCCCACACCTTGGCGGAGAAGTCGCCCGAAACAGTCGCGCACTTGGTCGCGTCCGGGTTGAGCGCGGCCCCCCACACGGCGCCTTTGTGCCCCTCGAAAGTGCCGATCCAGTCGCCCGTCTCGCCCGATCGGATCATCGCCGTCTTGTCGTGGCACGCAGAGAGCAGGAAGACGCCATCCTCGGTCTCGTTGGTAAACTCGATGCCGGCGATCGGCCGCGAGTGGCCAGGGCAGATGAGCGGCGCGCTCGCTTGCAAAATGAGCGACGACATCGCGACGCAAAGGACTGCGATCGACAGAGAGAGGCGACAGATAAGCCCAAGCGGTAGGCGAATGTGTGAATGTGAATGTCTGCCTAAGCTTCCTGACACGATGTAGGTTTTTGCGCACTATGAATGGGCGCGCGCGCGCCTGCGGGTGCGGGCTGAGAGTGGGCTGAGCGAGGTGCAGAAAGCGATCCTCGCGATCACTCCGTCGCTCGCGCCGCGCTCAGCGGCGTCATCGTAGGAATGGGTGCACATGGCGGCGACAGCTCGCACCGGCCGCCCAACATTTCCAGCCTCGACAGTCCCATGGAAAGCAATGATGGGGACCTGTGGTCCGGGATGCCTTCCGGGATTCAGGAGGACGACCTGCGCGTGCTCAGGCACGACTCG
The DNA here is from genome assembly GCA_001275005.1 of Chrysochromulina tobinii. Taxonomy (NCBI): domain Eukaryota; phylum Haptophyta; order Prymnesiales; family Chrysochromulinaceae; genus Chrysochromulina; species Chrysochromulina tobinii. The sequence continues at coordinate 4,503 of JWZX01002327.1, read as the reverse complement.
CCGTGGTACAGTTGCTGCGCCCGTTTGTGCAGGTGTTGGGGTGGGCTTCGCGAAAGTGACCTCGACGCGCTGCAGCGACGCCAGAAAGGTGCACCCAAGCCGCGTAAGTCAACCCCTTTCGCCATCCCGCAACTGACTGTGGCTTGCTCCGTGTGGCAGCGGCGGAGTGGTCCAATGCCTTCTCAGATCGGGATGACTGGGGCTCTTCGGAAGCGCGATCGGGGCCCGGCTCAACCGCAGGCGGCACAGACCCGATCGGTGACGTGGAGATGGACGAATTTCATCCGCATATGGACGACTACGAGACGCCGAAGCGGCCTGGTTTGATAAACGGCGGACGAACGCCCATCACGCCGAAAGCATCGACACCGATGCCGATGCAGCAGGCCGACGGCCACGAAGAGAATGTCATAGGCTAGGTGATGTGGTGAGAGTAGGTACCTGGGCACCGTGCCGATTCCGTGGGCGGGCCGAAATTGTAACATCGGTCCGCAGCCGGCACAGGCAACACACGTTACACGCTCCCGCGTCCCGGCCGACTCCGGCGTCCCGCGCGCGCGCGCGCCGCGGGCGGGCGGGGCTCTTCCGCTTGGGGCGCGCGTCGGCGCCTCGGCGCGTTCTAATCTAAGCTCGGTATCTCGAATCTCCCGAGAACGCCGCCCGCGCCGTCGGGCGTCGCCGCGTCGGCCGTACGCCGCGGTAAAGTCAAAAGTGGAAAATTGTTGTTTGTCAGTTGTAGCCGCGTAAGAGCCTCGTTACAACCGTTCCCGCGTCCGGCCGTGGTGCGGACTTCAGATCTTCTGAGCCCGGTCTCGCGGGTCGGCACGCGCCGGGGGGGGGCGGCCTGGCGGGCCCCAGTGGATTGAAAAGCTCACCGCAACGCACCATGAACGCGCGCCGATTCGCACGCCTGGCGCACGGAGTGCGATCATGGGCGTCGCGTCCTGAGGGCGCCCGCGCGCGCCGGCCTCACGCAACGGCCGGCCGACCTGGGGCCGAACCCCCCGTCGCGCCGACGCGCATATCGCCCATGGCCTCGAGCATCGACTCTAGGTGCGAGACGCACGCGTCGCCGGACGGGTCGCCGCTCGTGCGCGCGGCGCCGCCAGCCAGCGCCAGTGCCTGCCCCGCCGCTCGGGCTGCCGCGTGCCCTGCCAATCGATCCTGGAGTTCACTCACACCTGCTAGCATGTCTTCTGCGGCGCCACCTGCTCGCTGTGGTGGTTGCTGGCCCGTATAGAGCGGGCGCGTGCGCAGACCGCCTGCGCCCTCCACCTTGTCGCGCCTGCGTATCTGCAGGTTCGCGGTCATCTGCAGGTGGTGCGCGCCGTTGTTGGTCGGTCGCACGGGCGGGCGCTCCACAGCCCGCTTGAGTGCTGCCATCGCGGTGCGCATGTCGACGTTCGTATCATAGAGCGCGTCCGACTCGGCCCAAAAGTCCGTGTGCAGCGCCGCAGCCGTCGCCTCGTCCATCTCCGGGTCGCGAGCTGCGCCCTCGCTCTCGCTGCCCGCGGTGATGAAAAAGGAGCTGCCGCTCTCTTCGGCGGGAGCAGCTCCCTTAGCCTTGATCGCATCCGCCTTGGCCTTTTGCTGCTTGGCCTTGGCGATCGCCATCGCCGTCGCGCGACGCGAGGGCGGCTCCGAGACCGTCGTCATCGCTGACAGGTCCATCTTGCCCGGCGGCTGCGGCTCTGCAGGCGGCACTGTGACCACGTCGACGCCCCGCTGCGCCTGCAAGACTTCATGGAAGTCATCCGAAGCGGCCCCGTGTCTCAAAAAAGGATTGTGGTAGAGCAGCAGCGTGCGCAACGCGCTCATCTGCAGCACGGGCAGCAGCGCCTCCTCGCGCTTGATCAGGTTGTGCGAGAGGTCGAACGTCGAGAGCATCCCGAACGCACTCTCCGAAACCGCCGGCGCGAGTGCCTCGACTCTATTGTGAGCAAGAGAGAGCGAGCGGAGCGCGGGCATCGTGCCGAGCGCGAGGAAGGTGGCCTCCGAGCTGAGCAGGTTGTGCTCGCAGTTGAGGCTCTGCAGCGCACCGAACCCCGACAGGTCCGCGGGCAAACTTGTCAGCTCGTTCATGGACAAGTCGAGCTGGCGCAGCCGCGGCACGTCGGCCAGCGCGGCGATTGCGGCAGCGGTGAGGCCGTTATAAGAGAGGTTGAGCACCTCAAGCGTGGGGAAGCCGCCAGGCGGGATCGTCACCTCGATGAGCCCATTGCAGTCCAGGTGCAGCTCGACGAGCGCAGGCAAGTATGCGAGCGAAGCGAGCTGCACCTGGTTGTCGCCGAGGTCGAGGTGCGTGAGCTTGCGGAAGAAGGAGAGATCCTCGCTGATGACTGAGGAGATGCCGCAGCCCTCGAGCACGGCCTTCTCGGCCTCGTCGGGGTCCTCGACGCGGCACGCCTCGAGCAAGACGAAGCCATCCAGCACGACGTCGGCGACCGGCCCGGGAGGCGGTGGCCCAGCATGGTGGATGGGTGAGATGAACGCCCGCTTGCGCCGCGGCACTGGCCGCGGCGGCAGGCTGAGGTCGAGGCTGAGTGTCTTCGACGCGCTTGGCCGGTTCTCGAGCGCGCGAAGCGCGTCGAGCGCCTTGGACCCTTGAGGCACGACTGGTCTAGGCGGCATTAGATTTCAACGACGCCGACGCCGACACGGCGTTTGTCCTCAGGGGCGGTCTGGTTCGAAGACGATTCCGCGTGTCCATTCACTTTACGATTTTCAGTCGGCAAACAGAGTCGGCATTTGTTCGCTCTTCTGTCTCATCAGTGTCTCATCGCTCATGCTGAGACACGGGATCTGGACTGTGACAGCTCTCATCTCACTACGACTCTCACCTCGAATGAGTGCTCCGTCCGTCGCCCCCATCGCACCGGATGTTCTGCCTGAGCTTTCGCACGAAGAGATTCGCAGGTGCGTGAGGACGCCACAGCTGCAAGCGCGTGGCGGAAGATCTTGTATTCACACGCGTGCCAATGCTGTGCCAGGTACTCACGCCACCTGATCCTAGACGACTTTGGCATGCGGGGGCAGCGAAAGCTGAAGGCGACCAAGGTGCTCTGCATCGGCAGCGGCGGCCTCGGCTCGCCCGTTCTCATGTACCTCGCAGCCGCGGGCGTTGGCACCTTGGGCCTTGTCGACGACGACGTGGTCGACGAGTCCAATCTGCAGCGGCAGATCATACACACGACGAGCACGCTGGGCAAGTCCAAGGTCGATTCGGCCGCCGCGCGCGTCACCGACATCAACCCAAACGTGGTCGTGCACAAGCACACCTTCCGTCTCACCTCGACGAACGCGCTGGACGTGATCGCACAGTACGATCTGGTTGTGGATGGCTCGGACAACTTCCCGACACGGTACCTCGTGAACGACGCGTGTGTCATCCTCGGCAAGCCTCTCGTGTATGGCGCCATCCAAAAGTTCGAGGGGCAGGTGAGCGTCTTCAACTATCGAGGCGGACCTAATTATCGCGACCTCTTTCCGGAGGCGCCGCCGCCGGGCGAGGTGCCGTCGTGCGCCGAGGGCGGCGTGCTCGGCATCCTGCCGGGCGTGATCGGCTGCATGCAGGCCACCGAAGCCATCAAGGTCGCCCTCGGGCGCGAGGAGGGCACACTCTCGGGCCGGCTGCTCATCTACGATGCAATGCGAATGCGCTTCCATGAGGTGAAGCTGCGACCGCGGGTGAACGCACCGCCGATTACGTCTCTCATCGACTACGAGGGCTTCTGCGGCGTGCCGAAGCCGGCGGGCGTCGGCGCCGCGGGCTTGCCGCCGCCGCCGCCCGAGCCCTTTGTGCGCATTGGCGTGGAAGAGGTGGCGCGTCGTAAGCGCGACGAAGGATGGCGACCTTTTGTGCTCGACGTTCGCTCAAGGGCGGAGGCAGAGATTGTGTCACTCGGCTTCGTGGATGCGCTGCAGCCACACCGACAGGTCTCGCACATCAGCACCTCCCTGCCCCGCGACCGCGACATCCTCGTGCACTGCAAGGGGGGCGCCCGCAGCGCAGCCGCATGCCAAACGCTCGCGCAGCTCGGCTTCGAGAAGGACCGGCTCTTCTCGATGGATGGAGGCATCCTCGCGTGGGCCAAGCGCATCGACAAGAGCATGCCCATCTACTGAGGCCGAGCCGTGGAAGCCACAGGTGAGATCTGGGCCAGATCTCGGCTGAGGGCGGCCGCTGGGGATGTGTGGGTACGCATCATCATGACTTCCCCTGTGAGGCTGTGACTGTCCTGTCACTGATCGAGCGTTTTCACGGCACTCGGGAACGATCGTTGTCAGATCGCCACGATGCCACGTCGGCATTGTAATATGTCATACGTGTTGGCCTGTGACAAGCCTGTTTAGTAGGATACACGCGGTACACGCCCAGCGGGTTCCGAAATGCGAAATGCGCACGGATCTCGGATCATAGGGTGGGGATAGGGTAAAAGTGAGGGCATTTTGGCGTAAGACGGTAAAAGTGTCCAGCTGGACAAGAATTGCGTAAAACGGTAA
>JWZX01002326.1:0-13927 GCA_001275005.1 Chrysochromulina tobinii | reverse complement strand
GAAACACCCTCTGGACACCTCCTGGGCAAAAAAAAGCGTCATTTCCTCAGCGATATGGCAGGTGCTAGACCTGACCTCAGAACCGCTCTTGACGAACGTCGTACTGTACGTTCACCCTCACCGCTCACGCCGCTGTTGTCAGTGTCGTCCCGTTTTAACTTCACACGCACACACAACCACTTCACGGACGTGTTGCGTACAGGAAAAAATCACACCCTGTGGCTCGCCAGGTCGTACGCCGTTCGGAGGAGGACCTCGGCGGGGTCGTGCACAGCTACGCTCCGTAAGTGTTCAGTGCGTGTCGGCCACTTTGGTGAATGTCGTGGGACGTACTCGGGCGTTGCAGGACTCGCTCTTGGTGGGCTGCGGGCAGCAGCGCGTTCGGCGGGCGTGACGGCGTGGCGGCCAGCAGGACGCCAAGGTGGCTGCACGAGCGGCTGGCGCGGAGGCTCAACACCGACGAGCGGATTGCGTGCAAAGCGTGGCGGCACCTCGAGCCGACGAGCCTCACCCTCAGACGCGGCACGTTCGTCGCACACGCCATCGATGTGCCCGTTGTTGTACGCCTCTCCCATGTAGTGTTGGAGCTGCGCGTTGAACCTCGCCTGGGCAGCGAGTTCGCCCTTGCACTGGGCAGCGAGTTCGAGCTGGGCAGCAAGTTCGAGGCCTAGCCGATCGCGCCCGGCTTTGAGCGCCATCACCTCTGTCTGCGCCGCGTCTGCGCTGCTGCGCGCCGCCTCGAGCGCCGCGCGTAGCTGCTGCATCTCCGCCTTTAATGTGGACAGTTCGACATCTTTGGCCGCAAGCCCCTCAGCGTATAGCGGATCTTTGGCCGCAAGACCCTCAGCGTACCCCTCGTACTTGCCCTGCGCATAGCCTTCGCTGCGCCCCTGCGCGTACCCTTCAGAGCGCCCTTGCACATGCCCATCAGAGCAGCCTTGCGCATAGCCCTGCTCAAGGCCCTGCTGCTTGGCATGCTTAACACCGTCTTCGAACTGCGCGCGCTTTTGCATCTCGAGCTCAAACTTCATCCGTTCATTCGCGGCGTGCGCCTCGGCCCGAGCCGCTTTGAGCTCCTCGTGAGTAGAGTGTAGCTCGTCCGCAGCCTTGGACTTCGCCTCGGTGAGCTCCCTCGTGTGAATCGCATGCAGCTCCGCCTCGCGCACTGCCCACTGCACACTCTGCTTCTCTGTTGCGTGCTTCACCTCCGCCTGATCGGCTGCCTGCGCCTCCGCTGCTTGCTCTCTCGCTGCTGCCCAGCCGTGCTCGTAGCCATCCGTTTGGCCCTGCGACCAGCCTTCGACGTGGCCTCGTGCATAGCCCTCGTGCCAGGACTGCACACTGCCCTTGCCATATCCATCATCTCGCCCCACGCTGTACGCACGCTCATACACTGCCCGATGCGATGGCGTCTCGAGCGCTGTGGCTGCCGACGACACCCACCCCGGCGAACATGCCGCTGGCGACCCCAGCCGCTGCAGTGGGTCGGCCCACTGCCATCCGCCGTCAAGACAACGCTCGACGAACTCGGAAGTAGCGCGCAACAGGGCGAGCTGTTCAGCACTCGCAGTGGCCGGACGTAGCCACGTGGCAGGTGAGTCGGCCACGAGGGGCGTCGGGAGCGCGAAGGACGAAGAAACGGGTGTTGCGTGCTCAGCGGATGCTGCAGGGTCGGCGCCTGTGACGGCCGAGACATCGGGAGTGGGCACGCTGGCCGCCGCGGGCCCTGGGGGCGTCGGCCAGCCACCTTCCGTCTTGGCGGGCGACAAGCTTGACGAGCGCGAGGCAGAGCTGGTCAGTGTTGGAGATTCACCATCTACCTTGGCGGGCGTCGAGCTAGTCGAGCGCAAGCGCGGCGCGAGCTTCTTGAACTCGTCCCAACCGATGACGCCGCTTTGATCGACATCAACAGCCGCCCATTCTGCACGGGCGTCACGCTCGTCGCGGACAATGCCGACATTGATGATTGCTTGCGTGAATTCGCGCCTTGAAAGGCCGCCCGAATTGTCGCGGTCCACCAGCTCGAAGGCCATCCAGAGTCGCTCCTCGAGGGGTGAGAGTCCATCCGGCTTCGGAAGCTTTGTTTTCTTCTTCATGACGCGTGATTCTTGATTCAGGTTGGGATCAACCTTTCGGCGGCTGCGACCTGTATCGACTGGAGAGCCCGCATCTGTGGGGTTAATCTCGGCCGCGACCGCCGACTCATCGACCATCTTGGCCGCCGGAGCGGCGGTGGGTACCGGAGCGGCGATGTTCACCAGCGCAGAGGTGGCCAGGCTGGCCACCGGAGCAGAGGAGGCCACCGGAGCAGAGGAGGCCACCGAAGCACAGGTGGCCACTGGGGCAGGAAAAACCGCCTGGTACCTTCGGAAGCCACAGTCTTCGAGAAGCATCTCGCCGCCCGAAAGGCTCACCACGCTCAGCAGCTCATCGGCGCTGAGCCAGCATGGTTCGAGCGGCTTGGCTGCTGCACGACGCAGTGCCGCTGAGAGCACGCCGACCGCCAGGCAGCCTTCCGCCAAGCCCGTGCGTCGTAGCACAAAGCCGGTTGTCTCGACGAGCTTGCGAAGCCGCTCACGTGCAGCCTCGCTCGCACCCGCTCCCGAGGTAAGCGTTCGCTCACTCAGGCCCTGCGTCCAGCAGCATAGGTCCTGTGTGTAGCTATCCGTCGCCCACACTAGTGCAGCCTCGTTCGCTGAGCTGGAAAGCTGCGCTGGCGCTGCTGATTGCGGCAGTGCCGACAGAGCGACCGGAGGCTGCGGAGCAGCCAGCGGTGGCGGCGGTGGCCAGACTGTACCCGTGGGCCAGCAGCGATGAGGATGAGGACGGTGGATGGAACCTGAGTCTGACGGCCACCGCTGAGTCGCATTTGGTCCCTGTGCGAATATGATAGGCTGAGGATACGGCGCGCGCATGCCTCTAGGAGAAGTCTGCTGCTGGGCTATGGTCTGCGTTGCTGGCTGTGATGATAGGAATTGATCATATCGTGGCTTCACGTTAGGCGAGCTCGGTGAAAGAACGCTCGGAAACGCTACTCCTGCACAACAATCTGACGGAGGTGTGTATGGCGTTTGAGCTTGTGAGGAGTGCATTCGTTTGTTACGAGGTGCTCGCTCTTCGCGCTCTTGGGGTCGCCGATTCCAGAACGACCCACAAAAGTCCCATCGCGGCCAGAAGCCAGAATATGAGTACCGGTACTTTACCGGTACGACCGGTGCAGTATTACCGGTATCGTATCGACAGTCGTTTCTGGCGTCCGTACAACGTGAAGTAACGTCTCGCGGACGTGATAAACAACCCCGTATTACAACCATCCAAACACAGTTAACCACACACCTTTGACCTCAGAACCTTCGAGGCGCGACGGCTAGCGACGGCCAGCGACAGCCCGACAGCGAACCGAGAGACGCACGGTGGACACATGAAGGTCGGTGGAGTTGCGCTCGCGCTCGCTCGCCTTGCTGCTGGCTCACCGGTCACCGCCTCAGCAGACGTGCGAGGGCCTTTAAGAGCTTGGTGACCGCGGGCCTCGGCGTCTGCAGGTGCGTCACAAATCGCATTGCCTTCTTGGCATCGCCCCATGGCTGCCGTCCTGCGGGTCCGCCGTACGCGCCGCCGATGAGCACGCCATCCTCTGCTGCGAGCGCCTTGGCGAGCTCGCTGGTGTTCACACCCGCGGGGGGTGCGCACCAGACCATGTTCGTCTCCGGGGACTGCACGTCGAACCCAAGCTCCGAGAGCCCGCTGGCAAGCGCTCGAGCGTTGGCGTGGTCCTCGGCAAGGCGTTCGCGGTGGTGCTGCAGTGCATATCTGCCCGCGGCGGCGAGCAGACCTGCCTGCCGCCAACCTCCGCCAAGCATCTTGCGGTGATGCCTCGCTGCGTCGATGATCTCGGCAGAGCCGAGTAAGACGGATCCGATGGGCGCACCGAGGCCTTTGGAAAGACAGACACTCACCGAATCAAAGGGTGCAGCAAACTCGGCCGCACTGTGCCCACTGGCAGCCACCGCATTCCAGAGTCGTGCGCCATCGAGATGCGCAGCGAGGCCAAGGCGACGCGCCACGCCCACCGCGCCCTCGAGCTCCGCAAGCGATTGGACCGAACCGTTGAGCGTGTTCTCGAGCGAGAGCAGCGTTGTGACTGGTTGGTGGTACAGGCAGTTGTCCGTGCGCACGTTGGCCTCAACGGTCGATGCAGTGAGGAAGCGATTGCCAGGATCGGGCGCCACCGCAGCAACAGCAGCACCCGTGGCATGGATTGCGCCTACTTCCCATACATGAATGTGCGCTCGATGGTCGCAGAGCACCTCCTTGAGCGGGCCCAGGTGCACGCGCATCGCGAGCTGGTTGGACATGGTACCTGAGACGACGAAGAGCGCAGCCTCCTTGCCAAGAAGCGCCGCGGTCTCCTCCTCGAGTGCCAGTACTGTCGGATCGTCGCCGAAGACGTCATCACCGAGGCGCGCCGATACCATCGCCTGCAACATCGCGGGGGTCGGCTGCGTCACCGTGTCGCTTCGGAAATCGGCGGTCGGAGATCCATAGTGTCCCTCCATCACTGCGAGTACAATTGCGGCGGATTCGTTGATTCCAAACTGTGCTGGACCACCGCGTGCATGTCGACGGGCGAACCTGGTACATGTAGTCGCCGTTTCGGAGCTTTCACAGCTTACATCGAAGGAACCCCACACTTCTACCGGGTATTCTTCGGAATGTCAGTCGGCCGGGTCACCTTGTCTTCGATCTCTGCCGCACAATCCGAGGCTGGAACATCGTCTGCGATTGAATCCGTGGCCAGCGATGATAACCTGCACTTTGCAGGTGTGCTGCACCTCTTGTTCGCAGAACTCGAGGCATTACGCGCTCGGCACATGCAAGAGCAACAGCAGCATGAAGACTCCTATGCTCGACTTGTGGCCGTACATCGGCATCAGATGGCAGCTCTGCGATCGCTGCTAGATGCGGAGGCCGATCGGGCAGCCGCAGCTCGCGCAGATGTGCTCGCGGTGACTGTGGCGGCGGGCAACGAGCGCCTGGCCTTGCACGCCGAGCTTGCGAGGTGCAGAAGGCAGTCAAATGCACATGCTGTGGACGAGTCGGCGGTAGTGCAGACAGCGCGAAGTGAGGCCGAAGAGCGTGAGGAGAGCCTGCGGCGCCAGCTGCGCGCGGCAGAGCGCCAGATCGAGCTGCAGACAGCATCGATGGCCAAGGCACTTGCAGCGGCGACGGTACGCGCACGAGATGATGGTGCTACGATTACCCAGCTGCGCAAAGATTTAGACACAATGAGCAGTACATTACGAGCCGCTCAAGTCCAGGCCACAAAATCTGAAGGGCGGGCAGCAAAGCAATCCGAGGAGAATAAAAAGCTGGTCGCCCTACTGAACGCTTCAGAGCAGCGTGTGCAGAGCTTACGATCTCGATCGAGCGTGTTGCGCCCTCCGCGACGGGTGCAGACAGGCTCAGGCACAACGACAGCGCGTGCGCGATCAGCGCGGTAATGGAGTGTACGAATTAGCACAAGGAAGCGAACTAGGGCTAGTGAGCACAGTGGTCAGTGGCCGGGCACTTGATAACGTGGAGCGAACAGGCGCAGCGGGTCACAGGTCACTGGTCACACAGTGCCGGGCCGCAGTGAGAGCCGGCCGATCAGCGCCAGTCGCGTCGGGCAGTCGTCGCCAGGCGAACGCGCTTATTATGCGTTACTTGTACACCGCACCTGTATAGAATTAATGCCTGAGCAATGACGAATGAGCATGTGCCCTCGGCCCACACTAGTACACCGATCTCCGTACTCGAGATCTCCTACAATCGTCTCCCCCCACAATGCCGTCTGCCAACGTCCGAACGTGCGGTGCCCGAGAATGGCGGCAAGGCGCGCCGGAGCGCGCATTCATCCTTTTGCGTTTCGCTTTTTGCCGTCTTTTGAAAGTCGTTCAGTCCGGGGTTCAGTCACACCAGCGCGCTCACCACGTCAAAGGCCTGGGCAAAATCGAGATGCGCCCACAGATCACGGTTTTGCTGGCGGGCTCCGCTCTCTGTTGGACTCGGCCCGAGAAAGCTATCCGGATACCGCCCGCGGCAGCAGAACACGTCTTTTCCAGAGCGTTTATCCACGATCGGCTCTCGTAGCCCAGTGCCGCTTGCGCTGGTTCGTAAACCCTGCATGCAGGGGAGCAGAGCAGATTGTTAGCTGGGGGCCGAGCAGCATGTTATCAGTCCTGCCAGAATCCTCCTATCCGGTTAGTTCGATTTCAAACGAACGCACAATGTTCGATTTGCCTGATCTCCATGCCGGTCACGTGCGCCAATTCTTCTTTTTCCTCATTCGATGGGTAAGGCTCCTCGCAGTGCTCGTCAAACCATGAACGCAACACTGAGAGCTGCTCATGTCGATGATTCCGGCGGCGACTGCCTCGTTTTTCACTTGCCACCATCTTCATGGGAGGCGAGACGAGCCTCTCATCGCTCGTAGTGGTGGGCTGGTCCACAACGCAAGGCGCGTCAGCAATATCGAGCTTCTTGCCGAGACCCGCAAGAAGGCCCATGCAAGCTTCGAGTTGTGCTTGGTTGACCGCGCGATCCCTTCTGAGCTGTATGGACTGTTGCCGAAGCGCCTCTGCTTGCTCGGCAACGAACCTCACCTGGCTCTCGAAGCTCAACAACGCATGCGTCGACGTGTCCGTTTCTTGCTCCTGCGAGGGACTGTCATCTGCAGATTGTGACAGCGGGTTGGACGGCCAGCTGGAAGAATTCTCATGCATCCATCGTTCCACCTGTTTTGCAGGGATTACACACGTCAGGACATAGTCGTGTCATGAGGGACGCAACGCCCCGCACCTCGGATCGTGAGAGGCGAAATTGGGCTAGAAGGTTTGACTGGCTCGAGCTGCGATGCCAAGATCGTGTCCGAGTACGGCGAACAGCATCGGAGCTAGAAAGTTCGCCAATCGTGATCGAATCGCAACTCTCGAGCAGCCGGTCGAAGTCGCCAGAACTCACAAGACGCCGAAGGCTATGGCTCAGCGAGTCTGACATAGCGCTCGGTCTCTTCAGAGTTCACGTCGTCCCTAGGGGCGCAGCCAGTCCAGCAGAAACTCGGCCCGCGGGTCTTTCCCCCCCGTGGAGAGGTCGGCAGGAGACGCGCGACAGTGGTGGAGCCGAGAAAACGCGACCAATCCAAAGATGCCCAAGGACTTCCGCTTTCGGAAGGTTCCTTGGAGAGACGAAACGAGATTCGTCATATTTTCCGTAGCGATCTCGATTTTGGGTGATCGGGGCTCTAGTACTCGAACTCATCAACAGAAGCCGAGAAGGTGGAACTGCCGCACGTGCTTGGCCCGTGAGATGCACATCATCAAACCGCGGAGTGCTACTTTTCCGGCCCGGAACCCGATCTGGAGTGTTCGAGATCTCACTACTCACCCGCTGACACTGACAGTCCTCCGCCCCGCGCGGGCACTTTTCGTCCTCAGATCTGCTCTTCTGTGAGAGCAAACATGGCAAGACCACGAGGCTCTCGCTGCGTGAGCTGCTCGATGACGAACTCGGGAGGCACACAGGGAGTCGCCCGAGCCCATGCTTGCGCAACGAGAGCGTCCGTAGTGCGAGTAGCACCGACTTTGACTATCGCCGCTGCCACAAGTTCGGTATGGGCCCAGTCGTCGCTCGTGCACACTGTAGCGCCGCCTGCGGTCAGGATCTTCCGCAGAACTTCGGGGGCTGGCTGCGTGCCCTGCCCGACTACAAAGAGTCTGCCAGCAAAGGGGCCGTCCAGGCCGCTCTCACGGCGAAGGCGATGCTGGCGAGGCGCTCCGAGCCACAGCGTGCCTTTGCCAAACTCGCATGTCTCGTCGCCGAAGATCTCGTAGTTGACCTCAGGCTGCCACACACCTGCTGCCTGGCTAGCATGCAGCCAATCCTGATTGAGGAGCCACCTGCCTGCCGAGATGGCTGAGAGCGTCTTCTCGGTGCGTTTGAGCGTCACAGCGACTACGTGCGTGCATCGCAAATCAAATTGCTGCCCTTCGACCAGCGTAGCTCCTCCGAGCCGATCGGCAGCTGCCTGGATGCGAGTAGTGTCCTCGTCGCTACCCCCGACGATCTGAATGACGCGCAGCTTCTGTCCACACCCTCTCTTGAGCGGCCATGGCTCTTCCACAGCGGATGGGGGGCCCTCCGCCTCGGCTGAATGCAATGATTCTTCCACAGCGGATGGGGGGGGCTCCGCCTCAGCTGCATGCAACGGTTCTTCGACGGCGGATGGCGGGGCCTCCGACTCAGCTGCATCCTGCGAGCCTAGACGTCTGCGAGCCTGCTGCTGCTCGAGATCATCCGATGCGTGCAACCATTCGTCAGTCACCGAGCGCTTGGGACGTTCACTGTCCCGCCGCTCAGCTAGAGCATTGGTGTCGCTTTGATCGAGCTCGCGAGCGGCAATGCTGACCGAATCGAATTCGGTGCCGAGATCACCGTTCTCGCCATTAGGTTCGTGGCCCGCAGCATCATCTGCATCGCCGTCGCCCGACACACCGCCACTCGGCATCTTAGTTAGGGAGCGCTCGTCGCCGGACACACCGTCTCCGCCACCAAATTCCACGAGCGTCTCACCGGGTGCGTCGACGCCATCTGCGTCGCTCTCCTCTCCGCCTTGATGAGCATCGTCGGCACCACTTTGCTTCAACACGCACTGCATGCAGATGTCCAGATCGCATTCATGGCAGCAGTAGCTCCACGTCCCAACGGGCAGTTCACAATCACATTTATCGCAGGAGAGCAGGTCCGGGCATTCCTTGGCCACGGGCTCGTGCGCAAGTGGGTGGCCCTTTTCGCACTGCGGCACGTCGCCTGCCTCAGGCTCGAGTTCGTGGCCCATGGCGCGCTTCGCACGTTTAGCGACGCGACGCGCGACTATGAGCGACGATCGTGAAGCAGACGAAGGGGCGTGTTTTGCTGCCGTCGCTACAGCAGCTAAGGCGGCGGCCGCTGCCCTCTTTTTCGCAGCTGCCTCATTCACCTCCTTCGCTTCACTGGCGGCTCTTAGGGCGACGCGCAGCTTTGCAACAACGACCTCCTCACCACCACGATGCGAATCACGATGGCACTGGACTGTCAGCAGCTCCTCGACAGTGAGGAACGCCTTGCACTGGCTGCACACGTCCCAGTCGCATAGCTCGCAGCAGTAGCCGTCGCGCTCGATTGGGTCCTCACACACGTTGCAATGTATGTTCAGGCCAGCAGCCTCCCCACGCCGGATACGGTGTGAGGGCAGGACGAGAATGGTGTTGCGCTTGAGCCGCGAGTTCGTCGTGAGTTTGGCCTTAGTGAAGCGGTCCACATTGCTCTTGAGGAGCTGTGTGCAATCGTACTGGCACCGCTCCGAGATGGCCTTCGGAGTCTGGTCATCGACCGCCACGCACGTGATCCAATGACCACGCTTCCACACAGCTGGATCGACCTGCACGTCGCAGGCCCACGACGCCTGCGACAGCGCGAGCGCCCATGGCATCGTCAGCTGCCGCTCGTACGCAGCGACCGCTTGCACTGTCGCCTCGCGCTCCAGAACCTCTTCGGCACTCGACTCGGGCGACTCGGGCATGCTCTCATCGATGGTGCCGTCGAGGAGCTCGCGACTCACGCTGCCCCAACCAAGACCACTATCGGCCGCGCTGCTCGGTGCCGAGTCCATGCCGTCCGGATCGAGCACCACGCGCCACTCAGCGAGCCCTGCGTTGCCCACGGACTCAACAATGGGGCGCCAGCCACGGATAGTTCCGTCGACAGCCAGCCAACCACTCTCACTGGAGCGAAAGCAGCGTGCGCGCCTGCCCACGAGGTCGTGATCCAAGAGCCAGGGACGCGCCATCGTGGCCTCCTCGGCGGCAGCGGTGCAAGACACGACCTTGGACATCCGGAGTGCTGCTGCAGATTCTTCATCAGAGCTGTCGAGTGCCTCCTCGTCTGCACGGTTGGCTGAGAGCAACGGCCGCGGTGCAGACTGGCAGCCGCGTTGCAGACGCCCTCCAACCGCCTCCTCGTCAGACGAATCCGCCGCAAGACTGGAAGCCGCGCCGCGTCCTATGCCGCCTCGAAGGCTGCCGATTCCCCGACCGCCACGGTAGCCAGCGGCGGTCCCCCCGCGCCGCCGAGGAGCCCCCGTCGCGCGATGACGCACGAGGGCGGGCGTGCCCTTCCCGTTCACCTGTCCACTCTTCGCGGGCAGACCCGAAATCGGGCGGATGGTGTATGCTTCCTCGGGCAGCAACTTCCACTGCTCGACGCAGTCGGCTAGCCAGCGTAGCGACACGATGTGGATGGGCGAGGGCCGACCGGCCTCCGTCTTCCAGCGGGTCGCCGCTATGACCATCGGCTCCTCGCACAGCTTGGTCGCACAAGCCGAATCGTCGCACACAAGGTGCGTGTTCCGTTCGCGCGAGAGCGTCGCGCGGAGCTTGCATCCGATGGAAAGGACGAGCAGTCGCGCGAAGTCGTGCATCTCTTTGTCTAGCCCATCGTCCAAGGTAATGACGAGCTGACGCATCCGAGGAATGCCTTGGTAGCTGCGGACAGGTCGGAAGAGTGGAGACGCCTCGGGTGGCAGCCACATTGATGGACTGCGCTCCTGGTAGCCGAGCCAGATCGGCGACATGCGGCGTTCAGGGGGCACAAGCGGACAACCGTCCACCAGGCAGCACTCTCGCTCGACAGCGGCAATCTCAAAGAGACTGGAGTTGGCAACGGCAACCGAGCCGACACAGACGGCGCCGAGTGCAATGAGTGCGGCCGTGCACTCCTCGGCGTGCTCGCGTGCTGACACGAGAAAGGTTTTTCCGCGGAGGGTGGCCATCGTGAGGAAGGCGGGAAGGGCCGACAATTGCAAAAGACACTGTTAATGTGAAGAGCGTCGATGCGCGTGCGGTCGGAGCGCACGGCGTTGGACTGAAGAGGTCGAGTGCCTGCTTGAATCCGTAAAACCCTACCGGTCATGAAACGACATCGGGCCGTGCGTAACCCTACACTCACTAGTGCCGCGTTCGGACGCCCCCCCTCTGAACGACGTGGGTGGCACGGAAGGGCAGACTATCACCGAAGCGGGTAGAGCAAGGTTATCACGGCTCGTTCATGATAGTTTTCCGGAAGGCATGGAACTGGCTGGCGGACTTCATCGGCTTTGTGAAAAAGTCGGCGATGTTGTCCGCTGTGCGCACGAAGGGCACCTCGATCTCGAAGGATTCGACCATGTCGCGGATGAAGAAGTGACGCCGCTGCACGTGTTTCATGCGATCGTGGTGTTCCGGGTTGTATGAGACGTCGCGCGCGCTCTGGGAGTCGGTGGCGAGCGTCGAAGGTCCGGGTTCGGGCTCACCGAGGCCGCGAACGAGCTTGCGCAGGTAGACCACGTCCTTGGCGGCCTCAGAGAGGGCGATGATCTCGGCCTCGCAGGAAGACAACGCGATGGACTTTTGCTTGCGCGAGCCCCAGGACAGCGCGGCCGATTGCCACAAGACCACCCAGCCAGATGTCGAGGCGGCTGTCTCCCACGACGCGTCGGAAAAACCCGAAAGGCGCATCTGCTCGCGTGTGTACGTAAGGCCAGCTGATGGCAAACGCGCGAGGTACGAGAGGATAAGGTCCGTCTCGCGGATGAGCTCGGGCGTAGGTCGCTGAAGGCACTTACACAGGTAGTGCACGGGGAAGGCGATGTCACAGCGAGTAGACGTCGCCGCATACATGAGGCAGCCGAGGCGCTCCTGCATGGGCCGGACCAGCTCCGGATAGCTGTCCGGGGGGAGCGCGAGCGCATCGGCGATGTGCTTGAGGAAGTCGGACGAGTAGGGCAGCGAGCCCCGCTGCACCTTCTCAAGCGGGCCGTGCGGAAGGAAGCGTTCGACGAGCTTCTTCACGTAGGACGTCTGGTGCAGTTTGATTGCGCCGTCGGCGAGGTAGTCAACCTCGATGCCGAGGAGGTCTTCCATGGGGCCCTCGTCGGTGATATCCCAGTCCCGAGCGAGTGAGTCCATGAAGGAGTTGTAGGCGCAACCAGCGGGGCCGCGTCCGTCGGCGTCGAGCACAGCCGAGTGCACGATCTGGAGGTTGTCGACGTACACGCCGATGGTGATGATCTCGCCATCGGGGTGGACGCGAGTGAACACGCAGGGGTCGGAGTCGTCAAGGGCGTGAAAGCCTTGTGCGACCAACCACGCGAAGAGCATGCGTTGGAGGCGACGGCCTGCCTGCTCGTAGATTGGTTTTTCAACGCGGGCGATCAGAGGTTGACCGTTCGAGTCGAGCTCCGTGTATCCAGTTGGGAGGTAGCAGTACACGAACTCGCCGTCAACAAAGCGGCCCTGCAAATAAGCAGCGACCAGATCAACGCTGCGCACGCGGCAACCCTGACGCGCGGCGTAGGCGAAGAGCGCGCGTGCCGAGGAGTAGCGAAGGGCAGAAGACCAAGTCTGGTCAAAGTCGACGCCAGATTGCAACGTGTTGCCCTGCACGCATAGTCGCGCCTTGGCAGATCCGTCGCGCTTGAGCTTGTACACCCAAATCAGCTTGTGGATGCGGCGGTCGCTCGGAACCTCGCTACGCGGGATCGAAGTCCAGGAGGCGTTCCGTACGTGGTTGCCCAGTTCCTTTGCTTCGGCGTCCAGCCAGATCTGACCAGCCTCAACAGCCTCACGATGAGTGGAAGGAGCTCCGGGAGAGTCGGCGCGAAGAGCTTGGCCAAGACGAGCAAGATTGGTCAGTACGGCAGGCGAGTAAAGGTCCTCGTTGAGCCCGAGGGCGACAAACACGGGCAGAGCGCGGCCACCGCCGGGAAGCCGCACCGATTTGCGAGGGACGCGATGGCCGTCAAGAGCTGACCACGGCGAGATCGGTACTAGGTCGAGAGTTGCTGCCCTCGGCAAGGGCGCGTCGGCGGCCGCGGCCAAGAGCGTCTGAGCGACGGATGCCTCCATGATGTCAAGGTGTGAATAGAGGTGCGCGTGTAGCGCGGCGCGGGTGCCGGTCATCTCGAGTCGGAGGGCAGCGCCGGGAGGCAGGGGCGGAAGAGGCTCGGAGGCATCGGCCGTAACAAAGGGAGTGTATGAGGAGCCGAATCCGTGGGTGCCGCCGGGGGAGTAATCCACGGGCGGGGAAGCGGGTCATCACACGCGGCGGCCTGCCGGTGAGTCGCTGGTGCGGGGACACATTCACGTCGGCCGGCGAGGAGCCGACGGACGAGACCGTCGAGTTGTGCCACTCAACAGCGTAGGCGATGAGCCATGGCCACAGGCGGATCGGCGCGTCGGTCGAGTCCTTGATTGCGGCCGCGGTCTCGGAGATGAGCCCGATGGTGCGCTCGGCGATCGGGTTCAGGTCGTGCGTCGTGGTCGTGCGGCGGCGAAGTGGTGTGATGGATGAGCTTGGCCGTGCGGAACGCCCGGAAGGCGTGCGACATTAGCTTGCCTTCGCGATCGCCGTGCACGGTGCGGACGGTGGGGCGCGGGAGCGGCCGTCCTGCCTCGTCGATGGGCGTGCCGACGGTGGCATTGAAAGCAGCGATGCAGCGTTTGATTGCAGCGTCGGCATCAGACTTCAGCTTGATGAACTCGACGAAGACGAAGCGCGAGTACTCGTCGATGGCGAAGACGACATAGCGGTAGCCGCCAATGGAGAGTACGAGCTCCTTAAGGTCGTAGTGTAGCACGCCGGGCTCCGGAGCCGGCGCAGAGAGCGTGCCGGGGTGCGCCGCGCGGCGGATTCGGGCAGCTGCGCAGGAGGCGCACGAGCTCGTGCGCGCCGTGGCGGAGGCGGAGGCGAGGATTTTGGGCGCGTCAACCGTCGTGTGCGCGGCGTGGCGAATCTTGTCCACACCAAGGTGTGAGCGACGGTGGAGAAGCTCGGCGGCCTGCGCGGCGGGGAGGCGAGCGACGTGGGAGGTGGC
>JWZX01002325.1:0-12025 GCA_001275005.1 Chrysochromulina tobinii | reverse complement strand
GCGCAACAAATCTCGGATGCCCGTAAGGTCGAGCGCATTCAGATCATCAGGCCGGTGGCCCCCCACCGCCGCCGACGCAGGTGGTACCGCAGCGTGCGACGCCGTGCCCAGCGCCTACTCAACCGTACAGTGCACCGCAACAAGCTCAGCCGTACGGTGCGCCGCAGCAAGCGTACACCGCGCCGCAGCAAGCGCAGCCATACGGCGGCGTCCAGCACGCGCAGCCGTACGGTGCGCCGCAGCAGGCGCAGCACGGTGCACCACAGCGTGCGCAGCCATATGGCGGCGTCCAGCACGCGCAGCCGTACGGTGCGCCGCAGCAAGCGCAGCAGCCGGCTCGCCCTACTCCCAAGATGGCGTGCTACAATTGCAAACAACAATTTGGTGTGCCGCCGAATGCCCCTATTGCTGCGTGCCCCTTTTGCAAGACGCACAACCGAGTGCCCCCCGGCCTTTGATGCACTCCAACTAGGGCGATGGGCCGTAGCGAGTGGAGGAAGGAGGCAGAAGTTCGGAAGCAACCCCGACTGAAGTGCTGTGCAAGCATATTGTATGGGTTTGTATCGAGGTTTGTATGGGCCATCGACAAGGGCGGAGACGACTGAGTGGAGACTGCCGCTGAGGGCGCTGGATGGTTGAGCAGGTCTGCAAGGTCGTGTGGGTCCCGGGTCGGCGCGTTGAGGCGGGACACGTGCGGGTCGTGCGCGCGACGCTGCCGGCCGCCCGTATCGCCGCCGTGGAGCGTGGTTCACGCGGGTTTGGTCGGTACGCGTTAAGTGCACACTCGACAGTACACACGTGTGCTAACGTCCCGCTCGGCGGTAAGCGGCATTAATATATCGCGCGGTACGCTACGCTATCGTATACTCGTCTATAGAACGCGGGCTCCGGCTCGTTCGGTTGACGCGCGCCGGCGTACTAACGGAATCCACCGGCGACCGGGTGAAGCCACGTCCGATTCGCATTCGGCCGCGCGTTTCCGCCTGTTCCCGCCTTGGCCTTGCCTCCGCCTCCAAACAGGTGTAGAGGGTTCCGGGCCTGATAAACATGAAACATAGTAGACCTAGAAGTAGACCACTCGACGAGATTTCGACGAGAGACTCGACGGTGGACCTCCACTCCCCGCCCCCACCCCCGACGGTCAATCCATTCAATTCCCAAACAGGTGACAACAAGCGAACAAGGTGCCGCGCAGCTCGGGTTGGGGGCCCGTGATAAACATGAATCATACAGTAGACCCGCTTCCCCGCTCGTGCCGTGTTCGAGCTTTGTTCGAGCAGGGCGGCAGCGACGATAGCGGCCATGTTAGCGGCCATACCCATACATAGCGGATAGCCGTTATCCGCGACCAGGACCACGTCGACTGTACGACTCAAATTCCCAACCGAGGTCGCGTGTACAGGGTCTTGATCGGTAGCGCTAGCGGGTTGGGGCCTGTTCTGATAAACATGGAAAATATACTAGACCACTCGGGCGACTAGATACAGCTGCTGGTGCCCAGCACACTGCCTTGCCTTTGACACAGGTGAGGGCATGGACAACCTTCTCGACATCGCCGGCTGCAAGCGCCGCCACCTCAACGAGTATGAGTACGGGCGAGGCTCCCGGCACAGCTACGAGGAGGCCACTATCACCTGCACCCAGGCAGCGGGCCAGCGCAACGCCAAGGCGCGCCAGCAGGAGCTCTGGAAGGAGCTGAAGCAGCTCTTGCTGAAAACAGGCGCAGACAGGTTTGCGGCGGTGCAGGCGCGCGTACTCTGGGCAGAGGAGGAGCTGGTGCACATGCGCCCCGGCCATTTCTGGGCGTGCCAGCTTGGCGACGCTGGGCTATTGCTGGGCGACGCTAGCCGCAGGGGCTCTCCTATCTTGGCAGGGCCATTTGATCGTCGACAGCAATGGCCGACCCCTTGAGGGCGAGGCGGGCTGGAAGGTGGCCTTTCGTGGCATCAAGGCGCTTCGCTACGATGCGGGCGAGTGTGCCATCCTCCTCCGCTGCTACTACCATCGCACTGCAGATGACCCAGAGGGCCTCACCTTCCTGCGCCACGCAAAAGTCGGCACCGAGATCCTTGTGATCAACTCATGCGAGCTGCGTGCAGTACAGGGCCGTCAGAAAAACGACTTCAAGCTGGCCCCACCCCAGCCCCCGCCCGAGAAGCGGCAGCAGGCAGCACGCGCCAAGAAGAATGCAAAGCATCAGGTTGAGCCGCCATACGACCCCAAGATGCGCTGGCGCCTTGCACGGAATCTCGATGTGAGCACCCGCATCGACTGCATGGATACGTGATTACATGCTGATTACAGTCTGATTAACGAATTAGCGTTAGTAAAAGTATGATTTGCAGCGCATAAGAAGAAGAATATGCACATAAGAAGAATCGTTGGGATTGTATTGTGTTAGAGTAGAAGACAAAGCGCCGTTACAGCGCGCGCGCCCGACTAACGTCCTTTATGGGCCCGATCAACATCGGCCCCGTCGGGAAATGGAGCCCTTCCCTTCACTCCTCATCACCCGCAACCTCGAGCGCGCGCCGCTTCTTCTCCTGCCGCTTGTTCAGCGTCTTCTCGTACGTGACCACTACCTTCAAGTCCGTCGCGCTCAAGGTGAGGATGTCACTGAGCAGCACCCAGCGCGTGTCCTTGTAGCCATCGTCGTCAGCGTCTTCACCAAAGTCACCGTGCACCAGGTACGCATCCTCGTAGTCGGCGTCGTCAACGGCGTTTCGGCGTTTCTTCGCTGTCAACTGCCCCGGATCCACGTCGCGCTGGCCGTGGATGGAGTGGATCTTGTAGCAATACGTTGGCGCTGCTGCCTTTGGATTGCGCTCTTCACTCTGCGCCTTGGACCTGCGAGCGATGACGAGCAAGTGCGCGGCCGCCTGGCACGCGTACTTGCTGCACATCGTGTGCCGAGCGTACTTGAGGATGACCTCCTCCGCCTCGCAGTGAGCACAAGTGCCGCGAATGAGCTCCGGCATCGCTCACCCAGGTACGGTCCAGGTTTACCCGGGTTTTGCGTGAAAAAGTTCAGGTAAACCGGGTTTTACCCGGCTCGAAACCACTGTTTGGCCTTCGTGGGGTCGGGTTTGAAAGGGTCGCGGTCCCTCATCTCCCCCCACTCAAAAAGTCACTTTCAACATACACTGGGTCACCCTGACCGTGGCTGGAACGTCCCCCCTTCCTTGGGTCAAGAGCGCGCGTCGCGCTAGCGCCGGGCGGGGGACCGGGGTACATTCTCTACCGCGACCGGTATTCTTTCCGCCCTGGATTCTGCATTCTCACACTATCACCCCCACCTGATTTTGAACTCAGTGGCAGGTAGGTTGACCAGGTTGATCCCGAGTGGATCCGAGGCATTATAAGCCCCCCCCCCCCCCGTTGTATCGAGCTCACGTCCGAGAACGTATAAATTTCAGCCGGCTGTTCTAATCCTCGAGCTCAAACGCGAGCTTGAGGAGGTCGAGGCCAGTTATCCGCACGGCGGCTACGGCTTGCTCAGGCAGCTCGCTGTCCTCGCGCCCCTCGATGGTGATGGCCGCGTGCAGCTCAAAGTCGGGGATGCGCCCAAAGAGCGAGTTGACACCCTTTTTGGTCAGGTACGCAAAGCGCATCGTGTTCATGCAGATCTCGAGATAGTCATCGCCTTTGTAGATGGAACCAGACTTCGTGATGAGCGCCGGTTTACCGTTGTATCCCGCGACCCACCCGAGCCCCAGCGACTTCATATTGTCCACGCGCGGCAGCAGCTTCATCCGTTCCTTGATGTCCAGGTCACCGTTGCTCGGGAGCACGCCCTCAGGGGCATCCTCCCAGAAGCGCTTGAAGAGGCGCGAGGCGGGGCAGTTGCTCTCGATCCAGCGCTGCAGGTCCGCGGCCGCCGCGCTGAAGACCAACACGATCTGGTAGCATGCGCCGTCGGTAGGGCTTCCCATGAGTGAGGGCGCCTCCGCCGGCAGGATGCAGTTGATCACGAGCCGGCGCGGCAGCCCCGACAGATTGGGCGTCCATTTGCCATCGGGCGGGGGCGGCAGCGTGAGCCTCTGGGACACGTGGAACTGGATCGACTTCTTGCGCTTGAACACATCGCACGTGACAGCATTGTACACGTGCATCGCCGAGGCCTCTTTCTTGCCGTTCAGCTTGTAGTTTGGCCCGACGCGCAGATCGAACTGAGTGCCGTCACCGTTCGTCACCGAGAGCCGGCTAAGCTCCTTTATCATCGCGGCGTTGGGACCGTCGCTTGCCATTGTGAAGCCCGCCTTGGGCTTGGCTTCCTCCGCTTCCCACTCCTCCTCGGCGGGATGCAGCGTTGTCGGCGGTGGCGGTGGCAGCGGCGTGCCTCCCGGCGACCGCGCTTCCGAGGTGTCAGCGATCTGCAACTTCTCAGACGCTTCGGCTGGCGGCGGTGACGACGGCGAGGCATCCTCGTTTGCATCCGAGGGGCGCGCAGAGTAGAACCCTTCGTCTGGTCCTTCAGAGCGTCCGTCCGAGGTCGTCGGCGTTGCAGGCGTGCTGGCCGAGACGGGCGGATTGCGCACAGCCTCAGCCTCGCACGTGGCCTCGAGGTACTCGACCTCGCCCTCCTCAGCGTCGAGTCCGGCGGCGTCGTGGGCGTCGATGGCCTCAGCTTCCTCGTCTGCGTCGGCGCCTTCAGCTGGCGTGGTTCGGGGCGCTGATGCCGCGAGGGCGCTGCTCACAGCGGCGGCGGCGGCGGCGGCGCCGACGCCAAGCAGTGCGTCGTGTGCCGCCTGCAGTGCCTCGCGCTGCATGGCGACGACGCGCCACAAAGCGAGCAGCTCCGGGCGCATCGCGGCCCCCCGCTCGGCGTGTGGTGGGCGAGCGGGTACTAGGGAGACAGGGACCTCAGCCAGATCGTCCGACGAGAGGTGCTCGTCCGTCGAGCGGCCGCTGCGCCTGTGCTCGGCCGCGCCCACCTGCATCCGATACTTGGCAGAAGCCTGCGCCGCCGCGCCGGGCGCGCCATCATCCGTCTGCTCGCCGCCGGTGTAGTCGCGCGCCACGGCCGGCGCATCGCCGCTCACGCTGAGCAGCGGTGGGGAGGTCATGTCGACCGAGGCGCACAAGCCGCGCCCGCCCCAGAGCGAGGTGCGCGGCCGGCCGGGTACGGCCGCCGCGAGCGCTGCCATCTCTTCGGCGAGCCTGGCCGCGAGCTGCACCTCGCCCTGGGCGATGGCTACTTGGAGACGTTCGAGCCCAGCGGAGCGCTGCCGGCCGCACGCGGCGCGGAGCACGGCGAGCCACTCGTCGGCTAGTGCCTCGTCCATCGTGCGCAGCGTCGCCTTGAAGTGGTTGGAGCCACGTTCGGTGGTGCGCGCCACCTTGGCGATCCCCCTCGAGATGAGCGACTCGGTCGAGAAGCCCACAGCGCCCGCGTGTACGATGATGTGCGTCCACGTGGAACCATCCGGCTCCCGCACGCGCTCCGTGCTCACGTTGGCGGTGCCCAGCGGCATGCGCCCAACCGCCTTCCCAAAGATGTAGTCGCCCGAACGCACCGAGCCCGAGCCCGACGCGTCGTCCTCATGACGGCTGCTCGGCTTGTAAAACCAGAGCGAGTGCTCCGTTACGACGAGCATGCGGGTCGACCAGCCGTCCTTGGGCTGCTTATGCGCGCGCACCATGCCTGCGTGCTCGAGCATGTCTTTGGCCACGCCAGTCGCCGCCTCGCGCGCCTTGCCCAGGATGCCCAGAGCGTGGATGCCCGTGAGTTCCAACTTGAGCAGGTCCGGTGCGTCGCCCTCTTTCTCTCCTTCGGGCCTGGAGGAGGTGACTGCCTGCATCTGCCGGCCGAGCGCCTGCTGCCAGGCGAGCATACACGCCTGGTCGGTGCCGCCGATGAGCAACGCATCTCCGGACATTATGTGCGACACCTCGAGCAAGTATTTGGGTCCGTGCCGCTCGAGCTCATCGGTGGTGACAGCCGCACTGCCCGGCGTCTCAATGGGGATGATGGACCGTATCGCCCGCAGGTCGACACGGCCACGCTGCTGGCCGAGGCCATCGCTGCCTTCGCCGCCTCGCTCGAACCAGAAGAGTGCCGACTCAGTGAGCACCAGGAACCGCTCTGCCCAGCTCGTACTCACCGATGCAGTGAAGGCGCCTTGCTTCTTCCACAGATTTGTGCACGCGATGAGCACATTTTGGGGGTGTGTCATGCCTCGAATGTGCTCCGCGCCGATCACTGCCTGTTGAGCTGCATCGGCGCGACTGCACATGGCCATTATCGGAGCGGACACTGCACAGTGCCCTTTTTCGCGATTTTGCCGACGGTGTGAACCGCTTGAGGACGGGAAGTGTCTGACAACGTGCCAACTCTCATCTCATCGCATACATGGAAACCGACTCGAGGAACTTCGCAATTACTTCCGCGCCTCTTCTTTGTGGCAGTCCGCGCGATGGCCTCGAAGCCCTGTCCGTGCACATGGGCGCAGACGCGCGATGAGCTCGTGCTCACCTTTACGTGCAAGGACAAGGATAACCAGGGCTTCGACGGCATGCCGATAACGCAGGTGACCGACGCAGACATCAGCTTCTCGTGGGAGGAGCTGGAGTTGCGGGCTCGCTTCCTTCATCCAGTCCGTGCCAGCTCAGCGAAGTGGGACGTCAAGAGAGGCGTGAGCGTGGTTTCGCTGCGCAAGGGCGAGGCCCACGCAACACAGTGGCCGCAGCCCTTCGAAACCAAACTGGCCCACGTAAAAGTCGATTGGGACAGATACAAAGACGAAGACGAGGACGAGGACACTCCCATCAAGAAGCTACCGACAGCGCCACCGACGCCAGTCACATACGAGCAGCTCGCAGACATGGCGATCACGAGGATGGCGAGTGCGAACCTCAGCGGATCGTCCGAACCAGAGCGGTCGAAGCCTGGCTCGGATAAGTGGCTTGAGCTGCCCAATGCCCTCGAGGCACCGTCCGAAGAGAAAGATGTGAGCACGAGCGCCGACGCCGCGACGCCGCCGTTGGGTGCCCCACCCTTGCCACCTGTGATCTCGGCGGCCATTGAACCCAAGTGGGTGGCAGATTGGCGAGGGCTCACCTACCCACAGCGCATGGTGACGATGGCGCTCTGCTGGAATGCGCAATTGCCCGAGGCCAGGCAAGAGAGTGCGCTCCGGCTGTTCGAGCTGCTGCGTGGCGGCGGTGAGCACCTCGCTCAGCTCGCGGCCGCCATGAAGGGTGGGCAGCTTGGCAAGCTCAGGCTCGACACCTCCGTCTACGACGCCGAGATGCGCCCGCAGCGCTGGGTGACCCAATTCGAAGCGATGAACAGGAAGGAGCAGATGGCTGTTCTCGAGATCATGTTCAAGACGCTGAGCTTCGAGGAGCAGACGCTCGTGGTGAGTACATTTGCTTGAGACGCTGATCGTGTCTAAGATAAGATGCTCCCTGATGCTCCCTGATGCTCTCCGTACGGGGCCGCGCGACGCCGGGGCGCGAGGCGCACGGTCGACGGTGCGTGTCGATACCTCGCCTCGGTTTCCCGGGACGGCGAGCCCCGCATGCTGCGACTCGACGACTGGCGGTGTGTGCGGCTGTGGCCCGCGTGGGGCGCTGCGGTCGGTCGTGCTGCGCTGCGCGTGCGTAGGCGAGGGTACACGTGTTAGCCGTTATACTTAGCCGTTACTCGAAACGTTGCGCTTTTTACGTTTTTACTATTCCGATTGTGATTCGTCGTGTTGCCCGATGACCCGGTTCGCGCCTTAGTTCGCGCTCGTCGGTGGACGTGGGCCGAAGCGCCGGCGCGCACTTCGCCGCCTCCGTCACGGCCTCTTTCACGGCTTCTTTCGCCTTGCCTGCGTCCCCTCCAGAAGCCACGACAAGCAGGGGACGACGCGAATGGCAGCGGTTGTGGCGGAACGGTAGCCCGAAGAGCTTGGCAAAGCGCGTCCTCTCGGCCGCGTCCCTTGTCTTCGCCACCAGCCGCTCGGCGCGCTCGCTTTGGCGCGCGATGCGGCCCTCCGCGATTTGGATAGCCACGACGCGCTCCGCCGCGCGCTGGCGCGCGAGCTCTGTCTTTGGGTCATTCTGCTCGAGGAGCAATGCATACACGTCCTGCTGTGAAATAGGCTCACGTGGGCGCGGCCTCGGCATATGCACCGGCCGACCCCCTAGCATCACCACCACGCCTTTGGCCGGGGCGGAGGCCGCAACCGCACGGCGCGCCGAGCTGGGAGGCAATTCGATACGCATCGGCTTGGGACGCGGCCTGGGGCGTGGTGACTCGACCGCGACCGGCGGGCGCGGCTGCAGGGACTCAGCACTCTCCCACAAGCTCGACATTCCGTCCTCCCAAGGCGGCTTAGGCGGAGAGACACTCCTCCTGTGGTCCTCGATATCGCTGCCACTCTCGACCTCTAGCGTGCTGTGAATATCCGTGATGTGAATCTCCGTGCCGTGAATCGCCGTGGCGTTCGCCTCTGCCACCGTGCGAGGCTTCTCCTGGGTGCGCGGGCGTCGTACAGACGAGTTGGCTGGTCGAGAGCGCGACGGTGCCGCGGCTGATCTGGAGTCTGAGGTGGAGGTGCAGGCGCACGTGCAGGCAGAGGTGCAGGCGGAGGCGGGGGGGTGAGCAGCTTTGGGCACGGCCCTTGGTTCGGCCGAGGCCGCGGGTTGCGCCCGGGCAGCCCGCGCCGCTGGGAGCAAGGGCACCCAGTAAGCCGGTGCGCGGCCGGAGTCTGGAGCGGTCTTGAGAGGCCACTCCTGGCCGAGGAGTAGATGCACGGTCTCCGCCTCCAAATGCTTTTGGTCCGTCGCGCGAAGTGTGCGAGGCTGCTGGGCTCCTCGCGTCGAGCCGAACGACATGGTCGAGGCGGGCGGCGTGGTCGAGGCGGGCCGAGCCGAGGCGGGCCGAGGCGAGGAGCGCAGCGCGCTGCGCACAGGCGAGGAAGCGCGTGTGGAGTCGGGTAGCGTCGGGTAACTTGCCGCGGAGATGGGGCCAGGGTCGCCACGCCACAGGTGGTCGGGATCCCATCTGACTGACGAGGCCACGCCCATTTCGGCCGGTCCAGCGGCTTCAGGATCACGATGGACTGACGAGCTGGTGGGGCGTGGATGAGCCAAAAACCACTCCGCAATCGATTTCTCCGCCGGCAGCCGCTCGGCTTCTGCCGCTGCGGCTGCCTCAGTTGCCAGCCGCTCTACATCGAGCCTCTCCGCCTCCGCCTTCTCTACCACCAGCTGCGGCGTCGCTGGCTCTACCGGCTCCGGCTTTGATACCGGGTCAGCCGCTGCCTCAGCTGCTGCCGCCACTGCAACTGCCGCAGGCACCGCCACAGGAACAGCCTCACCCGCTGCCCTCTCAGCCGCGCTGGCCTCAGCCACTGCTTCCACCGCCAAACGAGCCTCAGTGAACTGAGCTTCGGCTGACCGGGCGAGCTCCAGCGCTCGGGCTGCGGCGGCAACGCATAACGCTGCCAATTCTGCCGCAGCGGTTGCCTCAGCCGCCTCCTCAGCTTCGAAAACTTCCTCGAGCCTCTGGGTAAGTGCCTCTAGCCGGTCGCACATAGACAGAGATGGTTGTGGGGTCGCGGATGAGGGCGGCGACCTGAGAGAGGTCAGTCCAGTTCGCTCTCACCTCTAGTCCCTCAAGACCTGTCAAGACACACGAAAAACGTGCATTCACAGCACGCCAATCACGCACACACAGTAACTCCAGTACAGATCCCTTCTACGAACGATCCTTATCGGAGCACTTTCGATCGTCGGACTATCGTCGGCGCCCCTTTTTTGGACTTCGCGTGAATATGGACGGCGTCTCATGGTGGCGCACAGGTGGCGTGGACCCGACGCGACGTTGCATGGCGTGACGACCAGTCCGAAATGTGGGCTGCTGGTGCTCGCTCACGTGCCGAAGACGGGTGGTTCTACAATCACGGAAGTGCTGCAGACTTTGCCCGGCTGGGTATTTCTTGGCAGACCCAGGTCTGGGCATCCTCATTTCTTTGCTGCTTTCGGCGATTTGTTTGATAAAACGCGCGCCGTTCCGTCCATTTGGCGCTATGCTCCACCCGCGTGCCGAGAGAAATTCCACCCGAACACTTCCGCGATCGAGGGCAGCGGTTGCGGCGGCCTGCTCAACTGGCGCGAGCGCAGGATTATCGTTGACTTCCACGAACCGATTGGCGTCGGGCGCTTCCATGATTCAGTGCTGCCGCGGCTCGGAACACTGCGCGCTCGGTATCGCGCGGCAGGGTGCCCGATGGCTGTCGGCACAGTGCTGCGAGAGCCCTCATCGCAGATGCTCTCCGAGTTTCTCTACTTTCACGTGGCTTTCCACCCGCAGCTGCATGGCAACGTAAGCTTGCAGGAGAGCGTCTTTGTGAATAGGTGGCTGCCTGGGCGCGCGAATCCGCAACTTGCGTGGATGCGCAACAACAAGTGCAGCTATATTGGCAGCATCTTCCTCTGCAGCACGCCTTACAACCAGGCATGCGGCCACAACCAACATATTTACGAAGGCAATGAGCGAGCTGAGCTTGGTTGCGGTGAGGATTACAAGTACGATTGCAACGTCAGCGGAGGTGTCAGAAGGGCGGGCGCCACGAGCAAGGATGTGAGCAACCGCACGCTCGATCGCGAGGCGAAAGCCACTGCAGTGGCACTCCGGATGCTGCGCCACTTTGACGTAGTGGGCACCACGTCCAACGTGGGCGAGGTCATGTGGGCGATGCTCGCGCGCGCGGGCTACTTTTTCAATGAGACCACCGTGTGGCGCGGCACGAAGATGGCGGCGAGGCTGTCGTCGACGGGGGATTCCGCAAGAGGCTCGGAGCTGACCGAGCGTCCGCCAACGCTCGGCACCGTGTTCCGCTGCAATCCGCCCGGGAAAGGCGGCCGGCTCTCGCTCAACTCGATGAGTGCCGACACCCTACGCAGGCTCCGGGCGCACTCACGCTGCGACCGGGTGCTGTACGAGGCGGCGCTGCTGCGCGAGCGAGAGGAGCTCGCCTTCACTGCTCGGCTTGCGCGCTGGCTTGCTCTGCCTGGGATTCAGCTGCAGGCACCACCGCCACCGCAGAGCTGGCCTTCATCTCTTGACACCAAGGTCGAGCTGCTTCGGCAGCAGCTTGGCCTAAAGGCTGAAGTGCCGCTCGCGCAGGTGGTGGAGCGGTCTATGCAGGAGCTGGGCCTCGACAGCAAGTCCAAGGGCCAGTCCCTCCTCGCCAAGACCGATGCTTGCTTGCGCACCCTCGGCATGTCAACTGAACGGTTGCCGTCGGGACAGGAGGTGCTTGCGAGTCCGCCGAGTCTGTATCACTTGTACGAATCGGGTGCCGCGCATCGAGCTGCTGTGCGCGCAGGAGTGGCTTCCACTGCCGGGCTGGCCAATGTTGAACCTGCGCTGCTCCAATCGCCGGGTGCCACGCAGATGGCGAGACGATTCCGGGAGAATCTGGAGCTCAGGTTCTCGTGCAAGGTGGCGGGGAGTGTAAATAGTGCCTCGCCGGGCACCGAGCTCATGCGGATACCCGACGAGGAGGAGCGGTCTTCGACGGGCATCGTCACGTATGGCCCAGAGGCTGTCTTCCGACGATGAGCGCCGGGACGAGAGTAGGATGAGAGAAGAATGAGCTGAAGGTGATCCGAGAAACAGCTGCGACCTGCGGCTCCGCGAGTTTGATGCGCGCATTATGTGCCTGAGTGCGGCTGTACGCCGCTGCCAGACGCGCGACGGTGTACGACGGTGGGAGCAGGCTGATACTCCCGTCACGCACCCCGCTTGCCGCATCGAACGCAAGGACGGTGAATCGTTATAGTAATCGACGGTACCCGACTACCGTGTTTTCGCCGTAGCTGAATAGCTCGGCGTCGTTAACCTCACCAGGCTATGCGGTGTGGTAACCCACGCGGAAATCACCTAAGGCACGTGCGTTAATGAGTGCGTTAAATAAGAAACCGGACGCGGACCCGCGGCGGGGCCTCCGCGCGTACACGACACGCCTACAACACGACACCGCCGCGCTCCGGCCTCCGCGCGCGCGGACGCCGCCGGGCGACCGCG
>JWZX01002324.1:0-16836 GCA_001275005.1 Chrysochromulina tobinii | reverse complement strand
CTTCCAATCCAGGTAGTCGTCGACGATCAGGAAGCCATCGGGGCTCAGGTGT
The DNA here is from genome assembly GCA_001275005.1 of Chrysochromulina tobinii. Lineage (NCBI taxonomy): Eukaryota > Haptophyta > Prymnesiales > Chrysochromulinaceae > Chrysochromulina > Chrysochromulina tobinii. Next base: position 16,784 of record JWZX01002324.1, on the reverse strand, counting down.
GGATACAGAATCTCGATCGCCTCGTAAGTGGAGAAGAAGGTGTCGCCATCGAGCCGGACGACAGCAAATTGGAGGGCGGGTTCCGCCCGAATGAGCGCTGGAAGGCTGTCATTGAAGTACCCCTCTACGAATCGGAGCCGCGACATGTCAAGCCCCACCGCTTGGGCATCCTTCATCACACGCTGCACGTTGTTGTTGTTCAGGATCTCATAAGTGTGCGAATGCAAGTCCAAACCGCTCTGCATAGAGAGGTGCTTTAGTGTGACGTTGGCTTGTATCGCTGGCTTGTACGCCACTTGGTCGGGGATTCCACGAAAGGAGTCAGCCAGGTAGGTGAGCCGGCCAGCGGCGGATGCTCCGAGTAGTTCCAGCGTTTTCGCAGCCATGAAGGACATGCCGCCACGCCACACGCCAGTCTCGATGACATGGCCGGGCACACCATCCTCGACCGCCGTGGCCACGAGCGCCGAAAACGAATCAAGCCGCCGCTGCCCAGCCATGGAAAGTGCCCATCCATTGGGGGGCCACCGACTCCCATCGATCAAACTGCTGTGCGGGTTGCCTGTTTTGTTGAGGAGCGTGTCGCGGAAGCGGGCAAGCTGCAGCGGGCCTTCCTCCGAGTCCAGGTGGCTGCACCCCCTTTTCGACGCGTCCTCTGCGTTGCTGGCGGCAGTCGCCACGAGCAAGAAGACCAACGTTGAGAGTAGCGACATATCACGTGCTTATCGATCAATGGTATACGTAGGCAGGCGTTGATTGTAGACGCGTGGTGAATCCTGGAAATTCCTGCGATCGTCAAACATTAACGGTAACTGCGCATGCAATCAATTTGCGATCCTCAAGTACAGGTCACACCGCTGTGTATACATGTAAACACATGTGATGGTCTTCCCTTTCATACGGAAGTCGCGTTTGATTGCGTTAGAGTTTCGAAACGCTCTCCTTCTTCGCGCCTTCCCACAGTCGCAGAAAAGCCGCGGATGCTCGGCACGCACGGCATGGAGTGGCACGAGCTCGAGTGCTCGGTACGTACGGCCGGCGGCACCGCCGTGGGCCTGCGCATTGCGCGCTTCGGCGCCTTGGGGGGCCACGAGCTCATCGTCCTCATGCGACAGAGTGGTGCTACTGAGCGAGCACCTCAGCAAGCGCACTCAGAGCGTATTCCCATCGACGAATACCTCGAGGTCAAGCTGAACGGCCTCTCTTCGCTCCACATCGCCCGGCAAACTCCCAACAAGTTCTCGCTTACCCTGCACGGCAGCCCTCAGACGCGTGGCAGTGCGGGATTGGGCTTTGTTGCTCTGGAAGGCTTTGCAACGTTTCTCGAGCTCCTCAAGAGCGGCGACGACATGGTGACGCGCACCGCGGCCCCGACGTATGAGTTCATCCGCAAGGCCCACGAGGACGCGACGCGCCTCGCGTCGCGGCCCGCCACTGGCCGCAGCATGCCAAAGCTTCCGTCTTCCATCGGCGGTCACAAAGCGAGGTCGTCCCTCGGAGGGGCGAGTGTCGGTAGCTGCTCGTCGCCCCGCAAGTATATCGAAGAGATCCCGACCAGCTCCTTCTATTCGGCGCGTCGCGGCGCGTCCGACTTGTGGGGTCTTAAGGCTGGCACGGGTACCCGGCAGATGCTTGCGACCCAGGCCCTCACCAGCGCCCAAGCGCCCGTTGCTCTGGGAGCCATCGCGGGAGCGGGCTCAAAGCTGATCGGACCGCCCGCACATGGCAGCGGCCGGCTCGCCGCCGCATTGCCCTCGTCGTCCTCGCAGTACGGCGTGCGTGACCGCGCACTGCAGGGTACCTCACCTCCCGCGGCGGGCGGGGCGGTGTTCGGCTACATCGACGACGAGTCTGCCCGCCCTGCCGTCGCGCGCCGGCCGGAGGTGAGCTACCAGGCCCGACCCGCCAAGCAGCCCCGCATCCACCAATATGGGCAATATGGCGGGCCGCCGCCACAGCGCTCTGACCATGGGGTGCGCGACGCGGGCGCCGGCGCCGTCGCACCTCGCGCCGTCACGGGCGCCGCCGGCGGGATTGGTGATGGCGGCGGCGGCGGCGGCGGCTTTCGCAACATTGGCAACTCGTGCTACATCAACGCGGTGCTCTCTGCGCTGCTCGGGCTGCCCCCGTTCGTGGCGGATGTACTCGCGAGCGTGCCATTCTTCGCGCCGCGCCTCAACCAGTCCACCCTATTCTCTGCTCTCGTGCCTCTCATCCACAAACGTCAGACAGCGGGCGGTGACGCGCAGCCCGACACGCCGCGGCGGCTCAAGGATGCAATCGCGCGCCGCTCGGCACAGTTCGCGGGCTTCGCGCAGCAGGACGCGCATGAGTTCCTCGCTGATTTCCTCGACGGGCTGCACGAGGAGATGAGCGAGGCGCTCGGCGCAGCGCGCGACGCCGCCCTGCTCTCGGCGGCGCGCAAGGAGGGCGCACAGGCGGACATGGAGGAGGAGATCACCCCGCCGCTGCAGCCCGCGCAGATGGGTGCAGCCGCCGCGGCGCAGGCGCAGGCGCAGGCGCAGGCGCAGGCGCAGGCGGGCAGAAACAGCAGTAGCCCCGCGCTGGCTACGGCCCCGACCGACCCTGGAGCCGCCACCGCTTCGGCCATCGCCGCGGCCACTGCGGCGCTTCCGATCGAAGGTGAGCTGCCATGTGCTCTCAACTTCACGACCGAGATCGAGCACCAGCTCACGTGTACGCAGTGCGGGCACAGGTGGTGCCGCGGCGAGGTGATGCGCCACTTCTCTCTAGACCTGCCGCCCACCGCGGGGTCGACCGCGCAGCGCCCTCCGCCTGACCTGCAAGGCTTGCTCAATGCCTTCTTCGCACCTGACGCTGTCGAGGTGGCGTGCGAGAAATGCGACGGCCGGTCGGCCACCGTCGAGCATCGGATCGTAAAGCTTCCGCGCGTGCTCACCTTGCACCTCAAGCGCTTCGACCACAGTTCGGCGGGCGTGCGCAAGCGCCTCGACACCGTCCGACCGCTGCCAACGCTCTCCCTGCGATTGTGTGCCAAAAAGGGAGCGATCTTGCCGCTCCCGCCCGTGAGCACGCGTGCGCTGGTCGCGGCGCCCTTGGGTGGACTGGCCTGCGCCACCGGGGCCACTGCCATCCTGTGCGCGAGCGGCACGGCAGCCCAGGCGGCGGCAGCGGCCAAACGTTCTTCTGCTGCGATGGAGGCAGAGCCGCCGGGCCGGGCTGCCGATTCCCCTAGCATGAAAGCGCCACGCCGCGCCCTCTCCTTCGGCCCCAGCGGCGGCGACAGCAGTGCCACCGGCGGCGATGGTGGCGGACGCGGCGTCTCGGAAGACGACCGCGGACAGCAGAGCTGCTCGTCGGCGCACCCTTCGCTGCCGCCCTCGTCGCGAGGCCAACAGCTTCAGGTAACGATCCACAGCACTCAGCCTTCGCGCTCGCCGCTCCGCGTAGCACCCGCGGCAGCTCCCGCGGCAGCTCCCGTGGCTGGCCGCCCGCCGTACCACCAGAGGCGTATGGACGACGAGCGTGCGCAGATGGAAACAGCCATTGCCGCGAGCCTCCGATCGGCTCGGGAGGACGAGACTCGCCGCCAGAGTGACGAGACTCGCCGCCAGAGTGACGAGACTCGCCGCCAGAGTGACGAGACTCGCCGCCAGAGTGACGAGACTCGCCGCCAGAGTGGAGGCGCCGGCGCCAGTGCTTCTGTTGCCGCCGCCGCAGGTGGCGCAGGTGGCGTTCATCCTCGCGCCGGCGGCGGTCGCCCCAATGGCGCCGGTGGCGGTGGAGGAGCCGGCGGTCGTGGAGCTGGCGGTGGTTGCGCACGGGGCGCGAACAGGGGCGACGACGGCAGACGGCGGGCGGCGGGCTATGCCGACCTTTACGGCGGCGGCTATGTGGATGAAGAGGAGCAGCTGCGGCTGGCGATGGAGATGAGCCTTGCGGAGGCGGAGGCGGTCGCCGCCCGGCAGCCCGCCTCTGCGCCCGCACCTGCCGCGCCCGCACCTGCCGCGCCCGCTGCCATCGCCGCCGCCGCCGCTGTGGCCGCCGCTCGTAGCGCCGTCGACCTCACTAGCTCTCCAGCTGCACCGGAGGGTTCGGCACCGGCACCGGCTCCGGCGCGCGCAACGGCTCCTGCGGCTGCAGCGGTGGACTCGAGCTTAGACTTGGACGGGGCACACCATTCGGATAGTTTCCGCTCCAAAGCGGCGGCGGCGATCACGCTTGATGAGGGCGACGATGAGGACATGGAAGCCGCCATGATGAGGGCGACTACGGCGGCCGAGGCTGCGGCGGCCGAGGCTGCGGCGGCCGCGGCGGTTGCCTCCGATGACGTGGTCGAGATCGAGGACGGGCCTGCCGAGGCCGCCGGTGCATCGATGCGCTACGAGATCTGCGCGACCGTATGGCATGCGGGCAGCGCGGCAGGCGCCGGCCATTACATTGCAGACGTGCGCCGGCCGCCGCAGGAGGTGGGCGCACCACCCACGTGGCAGCGCTTTGACGACTCCTTCGTGCGCGTGATTGCGAGCAACGCGCCCGAGGTATTTACCAAGGGTTACATCTTCTTCTATGTGCACCGTGAAGCGCTCGGCGAGCACCGCGTGCGGGCGCGTAACAACATGGAGCGGCAGGGTCTCTAGTTGTCCGTATAAGCCGTTGTCCCTACCGAAAGCGGAAAGGATAATGCATTAATGGAACGAACAAGAAATTAAGCGACACGAGCCGGGCGGGACTGGCGTCTGGCCGCGCTTGTGAACAATTTTGCATGTTGTGTATGTTGACGACACACGAAGTTCCGACTTCCAACCAATTTTTGGTCACAAAAAAGAAAAAACAGCCTCGGACTCGCACGTCGCAGCTCTCAAAGGGGATCGCTATCGCGCACCGAACGGCCACAACCACACACGTGTATGTTTCCAAGACCTCGTTGGAAAGATGTGAATGGAGGTCCGGAACGGTCGGCTGCCGGAGCGAATAAGTTCGCGCCGCGTCTGTCGCGCGGACGCGTCCTGCTGGGCATCCGAGGAAAAGTTTGGGGGTTGAGTTTGTCTTGGGTGGTTGGCGCGCTTGTACGGGTATGCAGACCGCCCCGTCCAAGTCGGTCATCATCGGCCCGTCGCCTGGCGCGCTCGGGCGTGTGACCGCCCGCGCGACTGGCGAGTTCGAAGTGGAAGCGCGGAATAATGCCGACCGGCCTTCCAAGCAGGGGGGTGACTCGCTATCGGTTAAATTCTCTGGAACAGCAGCCGCGACGGTCGTCAACATCGAGGAGCTACCCGAGGGCCGGTACAAAGTTTCATTCGTGGCGCCCAATGCAGGAAGCTACCAGGTCACCGTCAAAATGAACGGCGAACACATAAAGGACTCGCCGTTCAAGCTCACCGTGAGCGCGCCAAGCGCGCAGGCCAACATGTGCAAGGTGTCGGGCAAGGGGCTGACGCGCTTGACTGCGGGCGAGAAGGGCTGCTTTCAGGTCACCTTTATAGACCGGTTTGGCGGCATGGCCCCGGCGGCTGAGCTCGACGTCCGCCTGAAGCCCGAGGGCGTGCCCATACCCGGTCCGGACGACCCGATCGAAGTGCCACCCCACGTGCAGAAAATCTTTAAGCAGTTTGATAAGGATGGATCGGGCGACGTTGACTTCAGCGAGCTGAAGGAAGCCCTCGCACTGCTTGGCTACGGCGACGATCGCAAGGCCGCCGCGGTGCTATTGCGCCGCTACGACTCCGACGGCGGCGGCCTTGGGATCGAGGAGTTTACGCAGCTGGTCTCCGACATGGAAATGGCGAAGACGACAGGTTTCCTGATGCTCGGCGTATCCAAGACAGATCACAAGTCAATTGTGGAAGTGAACTTCGAGGTCAAACGCGCGGCAAATTACGATTTGCACCTGGGGCTGGCAGCGAGCGCGGGCGGCGGCTTTCTGGAGGGCAGTCCCTTTTCACTCACAGTGGTGCCGAGCAAGGGGAACGCCGAGAACACCGCGCTGCCGGCCACGCTGATTGATGCTGGATTGGTGACGGCCGTCGGCGAGGAAGGCTGCTTCGAGTTTACTGCGTACGACGCGTACAAGAACGCGTGCATCAAGGGCAACGACAACATGCGCGTCTCCACGGCCGGGAACGACCAGTTCGAGGCGAACGTCGTCGACCTGGGCACCGGCAAGTACGAGATCCGCTACCGGTGCGACCAGAGCGGCCTCCACAAGATGTTGGTGACCATCGGCGAGAAGCACGTTCGCGGCTCGCCGATGACTGTCGTATGCAAGCCCGGCCCCATGGTCGTTGACACGTGCGAGGTTCTGATTCCCGAGGAGGTCGTGACAACAGACGCAGGCACCCCCAACTGGCTCAGAATCCGCGCGCGCGACCGCTTCGGCAACGTCACCACCAACGTGCCGCCAGGGATCAGCTTCAACGTTGAGATGCGCCGGCGCAGGTCGCCCGACTCCGACTCGCCCATTCGGGCTAGGGCCGACATCGGGCGGCTAGATGCATCCCAGGGCCAGTGGAACCGCGACGGCGTGTTCGAGCTCGCCTACGTTCCCGCCTCTAGTGGCACCTTCGAAATGCATGTGCTCTGCGTGCGCGACGTGGGTATCGCGGAGGAGGAAGCTACCAAAAAGGACAAGCGGAAGAAGGATGGGAACGCGAAGGCCGCTAAGGCTCAGGTCCAGGTGCGACAGATAACTGAGGAGGTGCCCGCCTTTCCTACGTTCCTCATGGAGGTGGCGGCTCTCGGACCCGACACGAAGATGTCGACCATCACCAATGCCAGTGGCATGCAACATCAGCAGCTGCGAGCAGGCGAGCAACTACGGGTCAACATCGATCTGCGCGACCGCTTCGGCAATCCGTGCTGCTTCCCGGCGAGCTTTTACCAGGACGACTTGTTGCCGCTCAGAGCCGAGATGTTCAAGCATTCAGTCTTGGAGGGCCAAAAGCTCAACCCGTCGGAGGCGGGGCCGCATGAGCTGCAATTGCGTCCAGGCAACGAAAAAGAAGGCACGTACACGGTGCTCCACGTGCTCGTGCGAACGGGCAAATTCTCGGTCGCAGTCTTGCTGGACGGCAAGCACATTCATCGATCGCCCATCCACTTCAACGTCTCTGCCGACGCGCCACTCGGGCGCAAGTGCCGACTCGAGCGGCTCATCCCCGACCACAACCCCGACGACAACCCCGCCGCACGCAACGCCGCACGTTTGACGCAAGGCGACGTGCCCAGTCCTTTTGTGGGCAAGCCCTATGGGCTCAAGCTGCAGTTGCGCGACAAGCACGGCAACGCCATCGACGCTGGCGGCACGCCGATCGAGCTGTCGGTGGACGCGCCGCCCATCATCAAGGGAAGCGAACTGGATCACATCATGGCACCCAAGCTCGAGCAAACAGTGACCGACTTGAAAAACGGCTCGTACCGGATCCAGATAACCGCGATTCAGGCAGGGCTGCACGTGATCACGGTGCACGTCGGCGGGCAAGAGGTCATCGGCTCGCCGCTCACGCTCGTCGTCGAGAAGCCACCCGTGCTCGCCTCGACCAAAGTGGCCGGCAAGAGCCGCGGCGATACGCTCTTTGCCGTCGCCTCCGCAATCTCCAACATGGGCCTCAACTGGGCTTTTTGCGAATGGCTCGGATGCGTATACGAGCAACTCGATGCGCTCGTAATCATCCGCTGGGCGGCTCAGGGCTTAATCCAACATGGCGTACGCTCTGCCTTCAACACGTGGACTGCATTGACCGAAACCCTCCTGTATGAGAAGTCAATCATCGCCCGGACAAGAACGCTGATGGATACATATTGGATTGACTGCTTTCTCAAGTGGAAGCGAAGGACCTGGTTCATCCACCATATGTCTTTGCAGCTTAAATTGTGGTTGAAAGACAGTGATGTATTGCTGGCAGAGGAGCTCTTGATGGTTAGGTACAAAGAAGCGTTCGCATGGTGGAGCGTGTGGCGCCTCAATGCTACGTCAGTCGGTTTGAATTGGGATACCACTTCGAATGCGACATCTGGTCGTGCGACGGATAGTCGTATGGGCAGCGCAGTTGCGGGAATTCTAGATGGCGCAGACTGAGTCGGATGGCTTCAACAGGCGGGCCCCTACTACGGGTAGCGGTAGGGATCACTACCGTACCGGTACCATACGATAGTTAATCTTACTGATCCTAACCTGTGGACCGTGACGCGACATCCGATCCCGCGGCGACGTCCCACCATGCGTCCCACGCCCCACATGCAAGGCCCCCGAAGCTGACGACGAGTGCGGAAACGCAGACCAGGCGAGGGTTGTTCGTCGACCACCGGTAGGTGGACCGGACCGCGCTCCGCGGAAAAGATGGTGAGCATACAGCTGAAACGGGAGAGACGGCCTGAAGCCTGAACGGTTCCTTTCAACTTCTAACTTCTAATATTTGCACATCGCACAAGCGCGGAGCTGGGGAGGGCACGCGCACCTCGGGGGCGACGCGCGAGATGGAGATCGTCATGGAGATCGCCGACGCGAGACTTGGGCAAACAGCGCCGCACTCGGTAGTGGGCACGCATCTGTGATCTGAGGAGCGGTGGCATCGGCGGCGCGTGGAAACAGTGCCCTGACCGATACGAGACGTGTGAGTCCCGGCCGGACACCTGCGTGGGCTGAGAGTGAACCCTTCGCTGTAACGGTACGTTAAACCTTACGATCCGATTCGATTCGATTTTATTCGATTGGCGCGCGCGTCCGCGTCGGCGGCTCGGCGGTCGTCCGTCCTCCGTCGATGACGAGATCATGGCAGTTGTGTCCGGGTACCAGGACACTTTATTACACAAGCGAAGTGCTACTCGTAAACGAAGTGCCGCGCGGGCCACCTAGGCCTCGCAGCTCGCTCCGCCCGCCCACATGCGGCCGGGCCCCTCTCTGCTTTCACGTTTTACGTCACCCGAGAGCGTGTGCACGCCGCGCGCGACCTCGCCATCGCGGCGGACAGCGCACAGCACACCGACGCACAAACCTCCGTCACACGAAATCCAATCTGGCAGACCCTCCACGTCGGCATTTCTGTGGGTTTCCGCACTCCCCAGCACAGCATCCCATGCGCGACCTCCTCACCTCGACAACCACGCCCGCCGCTGCCGCACTGCTGCCGGACGAGGGGGAGGGAGATCCTCCTCCTCCTCCTCGTCGTCGTCGTCCTCCTCCTCCTCTTCCTCTTCCTCCTCGTCGTCCTCTTCGTTGTCCTCGTCCATGTCTTCAACTCCCTGGTAGTCCCCGTCGTCGTCGTCGTCGTCGTCGTCGTCGTCGTCGTCGTCCTCGTCCTCTTCACCGTGACCTTCTTCGGCCTCCTCGTCCTCGTCCTCATCATCCTCGCCCGCGTCTGCCGCCGCGTGCGCATGCGCCTGCCGGAGCATGCCGAAGAGGAAGCGCAGCTTCTGGCGCGAGGGTAGCGCGGCGCCCTCGGCCAGCGTGGTGATGGCCTCCGCCTCGCCGCCCTGCGCAAGCTCGGCGTGCACCTCGGGCTGCCTCCGCTGCTCATGCGTGCGAAAGGCAATCAATCGCTCCTCGACCGTGCGCTGCGCATAGTAGATAGTGCAGCGAACGGGGCGCGTCTGGCCGATGCGGTGGCACCGGTTGAGTGCCTGCAGCTCCTGCCCGGGCTTATCAAACGGCTCGAGCAGGAATACGTGGCGCGCCGCCACGAGCGTGAGGCCAGCGGCCGCCGCGCCCGCGTGCAGCAGAAAGATGCGGCACGTGGGGCGCTGCTGCCACGTGGCAACCGCACTCTCGAGGCTCGCCTGCGCATCACCCTTAGAGATGGTCACGTGAGGCACGCCAGCATGCGCGAGCACGAGGTCGGCGTGCTTGATGGCGGCCCTGTGCTGCGAGAAGACGACCGCCTTGAGCGGCACCCCATTCTCGTCCACTCCGAGCGCCTCCAGGTCCGCTAGCAGCCGCTTCAACTTGGCACTTGGTTTAATCGTCGAGAGAGGCTCTTCAGGCGCCACCACCGCGTGCGCCGCCGCGGGCGCGCGCCCTCCTCCGCGGCCTCCGCCGACGCCACCGCGCGCAGCATGCCTCGGCTGGGATGGCGCCGCTGCGTCTTCGTCCTCGGCATCGTCGGTGCCACGGGATGCATCGAAGCGGGAAAGGCGGAGCGAGCCGATTTGGATTGCATTTCCCTGGCGTGGAGTGGAGCCCGGCCGCAAACCCGTGGCTGCCTGCAGGTGTGCGAGGAAGAGAGGCGACACCGACGGGCAGCGGCCCACGCGCACGCGCTGCTCATGACCGGGCGGCGGCGGCGGCATAGCCTCGTACTGCGCGAGCGAGTACGCGCGCGAGTAGCCGAGGCTGCTGCCTTCGCCCGCGCCCGAAGTCTCGCCGCCGCCGCCGCCGCCGGCGCCAGCACTCTGTGCAGGCAGCGCGTCGCTCGAGCAGCCCGCCCCGGAGGACGAGGACGAGGGACCAGCACCGGACACAGCGTCAGACGAGCCCGCCGCCGCGCCGCCAGCGGCGGCGGAAGCGCCATTGGCGGCGGCGGGATCCTCCTTGACCACCTCGATGAGCATCTTCATCGAAAAGGGCGCGCGGCAGCAGGGGCAGAGCTTGTGGCTGAGCGAAGCGCCCTGCCGCTCCGCTGCCGAGCGGAGGACATCATCCGCCGCAAACCACTTGACCATGCAGTCGCGGCAGTAGAGGTGCGCGCACGGCGTGACCACAATCCCGCCGCCCTCAGCGCCTACGATATCGAAGCAGATGGGGCAGGTGGCGGTGAGCGGCACGCCACGCTCGAGGTTGAAGAGCTCCTGGAAGCCCGCCTGCTCGACCACGTCCGCATCCAGCCCACGCTCATGAGCTGTCTGCAGCTTGGCTGCGTACGGGCGCAGCTCGGACAGCTGCAGTCGCGTCAGTGCCTTGGTGTCGTCCGCCCGCCCGAGCGCCTCAAGCAGCTCAGCGCAGTAATCTGAGCTGAACTTGGCGCGCACACCACCGGCACTGCTGGCGTCGCCGTTGACACCGGCGGCGGCAGCGTCACGCTGCGGTTCGAAGGCGCGCTCCTCGCGGCGGATTGACGCGCTCTTGTCCACGGTCACCAGTCCGGCGTCCGCACCGAAGGCGCGCCGAATGAACAAGATCTCGGCCGTGCGGCTCGCCTCCATAGTACGAGCGGGCGCGCTTGACTCCGGGCGCACGAACACACGCCTGCCGTGCTGGACTGTCGTGAGCAGTCGCTTGGCGTCGTGGTGGCGCTTGGTGAGCGAGTCGACGCCTCCGACGCTCTTTGTGAGCATCTCGGCCGCCTCCTTGCGACGCTCGAGAAGCTCCTTCCCCTCCTTCGTCTTCTCGAACCGCGTTCCTTTGCTGTCCTTCGCGCCCATCTGGGCGCGCTTGGCCGCGACCGCTGCCTCGGCTGCCGCCTCGGCCGCCTTCGCACTCTCATACTCCATGCGCACGACCTCCGCCGCCCGCGCCGTGCCAAGCAGATGCTCCTCCCACTGTGCGCGCTCGCGCTCAAGCGGCAGTGCGAGTCCGTGGGGCTTGGCCGCCTCCTCAAGGACGCGCCGCGCCGCCGACTCGGTGCCCATGTCGACCACGGCCACGCCCGTTTGCGTGCGGCTGAAGCGGACGGACACAGAGGGCGCAAGGGGTGCGACGGCCTCAGGGGCCGAGGATGACGAGGGCGAGGATGAGGACGCAGACGGCTCCTCGTGGACGAAACGCTCGAGCGCCTGAATGAGGTCGTCAGCCGTTGTGCCCGCAGGCAGGCCTCGGAACGTCAGCGCCGACGGCTGCAGCCAGGCCCATTCGGGATGCGCCGTCCTGAGCGCCTCGAGCACGCGTGCAGTCGGCCGCCAGCCGATGGGTGCGAACCGATGACCCTCGGCCTCGGCGAGCGCGCGAAACTCGCCTCCGAGCTCAGCCACCTGGCGCGCAAGGCCCTCGGTACCCACGCCGCAAGCGACTGACTCACGCCGTACGGCGACCGCGATGGCGGCCGACACCTTGCCGCGCAGATCCGCGAACGAGGTGAGAACGCCAGCACGCAGCTGCTCCAAGGGCTCCCTCAAGACGGCGAGGCCGCCGAGGGCGCGAATCGGCGCCGTCTGCGCGAAAGCATGGAGCACGGGCGTGGCGAGCCGCGGGGCCATTGAGTTACAGAGCGCGCGCGCCCGGTCGCGCGCCTCCTTCTCGCTCGAGAGGCACATCTTAAGCGCTTGGGTACGCTTGGCGGCATCATCGCGTAGCTCGAGGAGGTCCTCGGGTGGGATCGAGCGCCGCTTGCACTCGAGCAGCAGCAAATACGGATCGATGCGCGGCTTGTTGAGCACCCACTGCCAGTTGGTAGGATGGTCGGCCGCGCCGGCAAGCAACACTTTGAGGAACTGGCCATCGGCCGGATCCTCGGCGTCCATCGTGTCGAGCACCAGAACGTTAACCAGCTGCTCCTCGCGTCGCTTGAAGGGTTCGGGGTGCTCCCAGCGCACACTGCTGAGCAGCTTTTCGGAGCCAGAGATTCGGAGCTTGCCCCGGATGAGCTCCTTATTGAACTTCTGCTCCTCTTCGGTGGTTACGCTCGCGTGCGGTTTCATCGGCTTCGTGAGTGTCACGAGGCCCGCCTCGGCCTCCGCTCGGCTGCATGGCACCCACACGAGCCGATCAGGCGGCGCTCCCGGCAGCGGCACTAGCGGTGGCGCACGCACGCGTCCCTCCGCCTCAAGCAGCGCCGATTCCGCAGCCTCGAGAGTAGTGCGTCGGTGCGCTGCCACCGCGGCGCGGTAGAGCCAAACGAAGTGCCATGCCGATGTTCGGGAGGCGCTCGAGAGGTGCTCGAAGGATGATACGCCTGCAAGGGGGCCATCTACAGAGGCACCCGCGGCGGAGGTGCGAGACTTGCGCTTGGGAGCGACGCCCTCGGACTTGCGCTTGGGAGCCGCGCCCTCACGCACAAAGCGGCGAGAGCCTTTGGCTGCAGCGCTTGCGGCCGCGTCAGCATCGGCTTGCTCGACTGCGTACGCCCGTGCTTCCGCCTCGGCGGCGGCGGCTGCCTCGTGCGCCTCCGCCTCGGCACGCTGAAGGCCCGCGAGCGCGCCCTCCTCGTCCTCTTCGCCCTCGGGGCGCAGCCGTAGCGCGCAGAGCACCGCGCCCATCGTCACCTGCTCGAGCGCCCAGCGCCAGCGGCTGATCGCACACGCCTTGATGGAGCTCACCTCGGTCAGCTCGAGCTCGCTCAGCTTGGTGCGAGTTTCCTTGAGTTTCGTCGTCAGGCTATCCACCGCGTACGCGCGCGAGCGGTCGTGCACGCGGTTAGTCTGGTTGGCGTGCCTCACCATGTCCGTCTGGCGCGACACGTTGTGGAACCGGTCGCCGTGTTCGCGCTCGGTGTGCGCGCGATCGGCGGAGCCTAGCGCTGAGATGGCCGCGGAGGCACTCATGCGCTGCAGGCACACTTCCTCGGCTTGCTGCACCATGTCATGCATGTCGGGAGCGCCCATCGAGCGCAATCTCGCGCGGCAGATCTCCTCGAGCTGCTTGAGCTGGTCAGAGCAGCCGGCGCCGCCGCCGAGAAGCGGCAGCGCGACACACGCCTCGCGCAGCAGTCTGAGCGCCGTGACGAGCAGCTGTGCGCCCGACAACGCGTGAACGCCGGCCCGGTGGAAAGGATTGTTGGCGAGCCCCACGGCAGGTGGCGCTGCAACGGCCACGCCGCCGCGCATCAGGATGCTCTGCAGCGCGCGGCAGCGCCTAATCTCCTTGACGAAGAGCGCTTCGAGGAACGCGTAGCTCGTAAGCTCCGACTCCGCGAGCTGCACGGCGACGTACTCAAGTGTCTTGGGCGGCAGGCTCAGGATCGAGCGACCGTCAATGTGCGTCTGGCTCTTGGCGTGGCGCATCATCACGCCGCGTAGCAGCACGTGGAGCGCGTCGAGCGCGGTCTCTTGCCGAGCCTCCCAGGGCGTGCCGATGACGTGACGCCAGAAGCCATCCTCATGCCCGGCGCCAAAGGGCGAGACGCGCAGGAAGTAGAGCTCCCCCTGGAGATCATCGATCTTGTCGTACAGGGGTGTGCCACTCACCATCCACCGGCGCGGCGCGTGCAGCCGCTCGCACTTGCGTGCGAGCTCGGTGGTGGAGGAGCGCACCTCCTGCATCTCGTCGAGCACCACCCGACGCCACGCGATTGCGCCCAGTGCGCTCGTGCACTTGTCGAGCGCGCCGTACGTGCTCACCACGATGTCGTGCTCAGCGAGCTTCGCCGCCGCCGCGCGCCACAGCCCGGCGGCATCCCGGCTGATCAGATCCGCGTTCGTGTACTTGGCCACACGCAGAGGTGAGCCCGCCCCCACGCTCTTGGTGATCTCTGCCAGCCATTGCGAGACGAGCGTAGGCGGCACGACGATGAGCGTGGCGCGCGAGGGCAGGCAGCCTTCGGCGGTCGGCTCCAACGGCTGCGCGAGGGTCGCAAGCACGAGCGCCACCACCTCGAGGGTCTTTCCCAGCCCCATCTCATCGCACAGCAGGCCGCCGTGCATCACTGGCGGCGCGCCCAGGCGCATTTCGCCGAGCTGAGGCGAGTAATAGAAGGCTCCGCCGTCGGCAAACGGGCGGACCTCCCAGAAGAGGCCGTTGATGCCACGTGGTAGCGCCTCCATGTCGACCATCCACGCCACCGCCTGCTGCTGGTATGGCTTGAGCGTGAGCGCGAGGCCTTCCTGCTGCACGTGTGCGCGGTAGCCGCAGTGCTCCGTCGCCTTAAGTAGTCCCTCGAGCGAGAATGGAGGCGCCGCCGCGCCACCATGGCTCAGGAATGAGGCCGGGTACGTGGGCAGCGCGTCCACAGGCGTTGGGGCCGCGCCATGCGGGGGCAGGAGGCGCTCGAGGATGATGCGAATCGACGGGTGCGCGATCAGGTACAGCAGCAGACGGCTGATGTACACGTGCATCGTTAGATGCACAGACGGCTCCGCTCCGTCGTCCTCCGCCTCCGCCTGCGCCTGCGCCTCTGCCTCCTCCTCCTCCTCGACCTTGGCAACGCTCGCCTTACGCGAGCGCTGCCTCTTGTTTCTCGGGCCGCCGTCGCCGCCGCCGTCACCGCCGATGGAGCCGCCGCCGCTGCCACCGCTTCCCTTGCCGCTTCCCTTGCCGCCGCTTCCCTTGCCGCCCACGCCGAGCTCCGGCGGCGGCACAATGACGGTGCGCAGGAGCGGGCAGCCCCACAGCTTCGGATCGGGCGCGGTGAGCGTCCCAAGGGCCTCGAGCAGCTCCACTGCCCATTCCTCGGTGCACATGAACTCGCCCTCGTACAGCGCCTTGAGCAACGCGTTCGCGCTCACGAAGCCCTGGCCGAGCACCTCTCCGGACTCCTTGTGCCAAGTCTCGGTCGGCGCCGTGGACTGCGCCTCCTTGACTCCGGGGATCTTGTGCCCCCAACCCCACATGGCGTCTGTCTCGCGCGGCTTAACTGGCTTGTCAAGCAGCCCGAGCTTGCGCGGAGCGCCCTTGTCGAAGAGCCCCGTGCCGGTCAGCTCGATGCGCAACGATCCAACCAGGCGGAAGAGGTCGAACTCGGTGCCGCGGCGGGCTGCGCGCAGCCCACCCTTGTCGGAGGCCCAGCTTTCCCGCTCGTCGGCGTTCAGGTGGATGGGCTCGGCGGTCGCCAGCGATATGGTTGCCGGCGGCTTAGAGTGCGTCTGGAAGTGAATCAGGCCGTTGGACGGCCTCTCCATCGCTGCGTCGGCAGCGTCCTCGTCTTCTTTCTTCTTCTTCTTCTGGTTGCCCTTGCGCTTCAAGGAGCCAGCTGCCGCCGAAGACGACGCTGCTGCAGCCACTGCTTTCTTGGACCCTCCCTGCCTGGGCGCCGCGTACTGCTCGTAGTCGTCCTCTTCCTCCTCCTCCCACTCTTCCTCTGCGCTCCGGATCGGGCGCTTCTTTCGCGGCATCGTCGTCAAGCTTGGTGAGCGGCACTTTCGAGGACAGTTTTCTAGTTGCGATTTTCACACAAGAACACAGTGCATGTACAGGACCATGTACCTTCCGTAGGCTCGCTACATGTAGAGGTCCAGCAAGATCTCAGGGGTATCTGGTCACGTGCGTAAATGTATCTCGAAATAGAATCAACACGTTTTGCGATAAGTGAAAGTCATCCCGAGTTGACCGGAAAATTGGCAAGCGGTCGCCTTCTTGGCGCGGGGAAGCGCAAGTTTGCGCAAGTGGGTGAAGCTCAATCACAGACTTCCTGGAGAATTCACAGTGCCCTCCCTGTGTTTTGTGAGTCCGTGCCACACGCGATCCCTTTGGCGCGCAGTATCGCGTTGGCTCGGCCTCGCTTTCAGCCCACGGGCGCAAGCGGCCGTCCTTCAGCCGGAGGGCTTCCACAAGTCCCGGCACAGCCCTATCACGCGTTGCAGCTCGAGCCCTTTTCTCCAGAACAGCTCGTGGCGTTGGAGAAGACGATCTTCTGCGTGAGCGCCGTGCGCGGCTACGCACCGCCGCTGCAGACATACCGTGAAGCGCGTGATGGCCGCGAGAACAAGATGTGGATGGCAAGTGTCACCTCCGAAGGCATCGAGTTCTCAGGCCTCTGGAAATTCTCTCAAGAGGAGGCACGCTGCTCAGCGCTTCGCACTTGGCTTGACGCGCACAACCACGATGGGCAGATCTTCGAGACGTTCGAGCGCCAGCGCTACTTGACGAGCGTTGATCGGGGCAAGTCCAAGGGTCCCGGACCGAGCGCGCCTCCTGGTGGCGACGGCCCGCCGCATGGGCGGCCCGTGCCGCTGCCGCATGGGCCGGGCCCGCCGCACGGCCTCGGCCCGTCGCCGCACGG
>JWZX01002323.1:0-27434 GCA_001275005.1 Chrysochromulina tobinii | reverse complement strand
CCGCCGTGGGCGGCGAAGCCGCAGCGGCCGCCAACGCGGCGGTCGCCACGGCAGCGGCGGACGTGGGCTGCGAGCCCGAGGCGATGGCGGGCGAAGAGGAGGAGGTGGAGGAGAATGAGGAGGAGGTGGACGAGGACATGGATGATGAAGGCGGCTTGGTGGATGCGGACGGAAGCGGCGGCAGCGGCGGCGCCGGCGGAAGCGACGGCGACGGCGGCGATGGCGGTGGTAAAAGCTCCTGCACGGATTCGAACCGCGGTTGGAGGATATCTTCTTTTCGCAATTTTTCGCAATTTAGCGAATCGAGAATTCAAAGTCCTCAGTGATGACCACTACACTACAAGAGCTCAGCACCTTTCTTCCCTCGTCATTTAAACTGATATACCCTATGTTTCTACGACACCCAGGCTCCACGACTAATTCCTCATTCGCGTCGCCCTCGGCCCGCACATGGCAACGCAAGCCCGCCGAGGTGACCTGCTCGTTGGGAGAAGAGCACGGGGGAAACAAGTTTCTATAGTTTTCCCCTCCCCTCCTCGTCGTCGTGCCGACCCCTCTTCACGCACACGCCCAAGCCCGCACCACCGCTCGGAGGGAGCCCCGCACAAATGCACGCCGGGCCGGACGACGACGAGGAGTTTGACGCGCTTCCGGTGGTGCCGCTCGGCGACAAGAAGCTGCGCGCCTGCCTGGTCACTGGATTGGTCAAAACCGAGGACCAGGCACGCCGCCGCCCTGGCCTTTGCGCCGGCTGAGCAGCGGCGTCCACGACTGACGCCGGTCATGCGTGCTCTCGCGCAGTTCTTTCGAGAGGGCAATGACAACGTGCCGTGCCTGTCGATGGCGGGCGACCGCGAGATGGTGTACGAGTGCACGTCGGCAAACTTTGACGGGTGCGGGCGTTCGTTCGTTTGCGCCCCTCGCACACCTCCTCCTGGCCACGTGACCGACGCACCTCTCCCGGCCCGTGCGCTCCGCAGGATGGTCGCGATGATGAAGCCACACGAGAGCTGGGTCGCGCGATGGCAGGGAATCACCAACTGGGTGCCGGGCTGCTACGCGCTGCGCGTCAAAGGCACGCTGCGGTCGGAGCACATCGTCACATTGGAAGAGAATGGCATCCGGTACAAGCCGCTCGACGAGGACGAGCCGAGCTAGCGCCCGTGCGAAGGAGAGATGGAGATGGACGAGGCGGCGGCGGCGGCGGCGGCGGCGGAGGTGGTGGGCAGGTCGTCGGGATCGCGCACACACTCAGTCCCTCCCTCCATAGTCTCCCTCTCAGGCCTCATGTTGACTTTAGGTCCCTAGGGGTTGATCTATTGACTGGTCCTCCAGTGTGACCTCGGAGAGCGAGAGCGTGTGTGTTCGCGTCAGGGTGTCGCGACGACCTCTAGACTGGGTTGGAAGAGGCCACGGACACCAAATTTCGCGTTAAATTTCGCAAGCGTTTAAACTTTAATCTAAAGATTTCGCGCTCGCTAACGTTTGGGTCCCGTCGACGAAAGTGCCACGAAAAAAGAGAGAGGACGCGCGTTCACAGCTTCGCATGACGAACGTTATGATAACGTTATGAAAAACACTTCAAAGCAGAGAACCACAAACAATGCTCGCACGCACATCTACAGCTCCAAATCAATTCTACTTCGAGAATCTATCGAGAATCCACTCCACCGATCCTTCACTGCACTCGCACCGCTTTTCCCCCAGCTTTACCCCGCCCCAAGTTAATGTCATGGAAAAAGGTCGTACCCTGGATTCCCTGTGGGGGCGACAAAAGGAGAGGGGTAATCAAGAAAGGAGAGTCTGCTTGCTAAACATGACTGACGGACAGGAGCGCGTGCGCTTGCGGGCGCGCGAGGGCGAGGCTGTCGAGTGGACGCGCCGGGTGGCCCAGCGAGCAGGCACGCTCAAAGACATGATGGACGACGCTCCAACCGAAGATGGCGTCTACCCGGTGCCGATGATTGCGGCGGCAGAGCTGGCACTGCTCCGGGAGATGTGCGAGGCCGACTCCATGCCGGCGAGACTCGAGCAGTGCTCGATCTCGGAGCTCTTCAGGCTCGTCGAGGGCGCCAGCTTCCTCGATGCCCCCGGGGCGCTCAATCACGCGCAGCGCGCCCTCGCCACACGCCTCAACGGCAAACGTGCCGATGAGCTGAGAGAGCTGCTCGGCGCAACGGATGACTTTGGCAGTGCGGAGAATCGTGTGGCGGCACTCGCCGAGCCGGCGTTCTCGCCGGAGGGACAGCTATCAGTAGCCGCGGCGGGCTCTGCGGCGGGGCCACCAGCGCTGCAGCCGCAGCTCACGTTGGGCTATGCAGGGGGAGCACCCGCGCTGCAGCCGCAGCCCTCGCTGTCGGGGATGGCAGTCACCGACGATGCCAAGGAGGTGGCGCTGGGCATGGTCGACGTGGGCACGCTGGCCGAGCTCAAAGGCGTGAGCCTATCGTGGTTGGCGCTCGCGCGGCGCGTGCTCTGCTCCCGCCTCGGCCGCTGCGAGGGTCTGCCCGCGCCGACTCAGATGGCTGAGATCACCGATCTCAACATCAAGGTCCTCGTCGACGCGGGCCGGCCATGGGAGGCGGCGGCGGCGGGGCGGATGCTGCCCAGCCTGGCCCGACTGCGCTGGGAGGGCTTCACGGTGAATGTGGCCGCGGTCCGCGAGGTGGATCTGAGAACGCCCAGACAAGAACGAGAGTTCCTTGGAGGCCGTGCCAAAGCCGCTCTCCTCAGCTGCATCGAGGGAGAGGGCGAGCCGCCGCTCGAGCTACTGCTTGCAGCTGTCGCCTGTGCCGGCTCTGGCGAGGTTCGTGGCATACCGGTGCAGATGATGCGCGACGACTCCGTCTCTGAGCTCGACCTGCAAGATGTCATACAAGATAGAAATATCGGCGTCGAGGGGGGCATGCTTCTTGCGTACCTCGTGCCTGTCATGGGCGCGCTGACGAGTATCGACCTCTCCGACAACCAGCTTTGCGGCGTCCGGATTGACCACCGCGGCCGCGTCCGCGGCACCTACACCGCAGAGGGCATCATTGCAATCGCCGATGCCCTGCGCGTTAATGGCGCATTGACGTCCATCAAGCTCAGGGGCAACAAGCTCGGGGACGAGGGCTGGGGCGCCATCTTTGCCGCCATCTGCGGCAACAAGGACAGCAAGATCATGTCTATGAACGCGTTCTGGGAGAACATCGGCCCTGCTGGTGTCAAGCTGATCGCCGAGGCGCTCCGCACGAGCGTCACTGGCGCGTTGACGTCCGTCGACCTCAGGGGCAACAAGCTCGGGGACGAGGGCTGGGGCGCCATCTTTGCCGCCATCTGCGGCAACAAGGACAGCAAGATCATGTCTATGGACGTGTCCGGCGAGGACATCGGCCCTGCTGGTGTCAAGCTGATCGCCAAGGCGCTCCGCACGAGCGTCACAGGCGCGTTGACGTCCGTCGACCTCGGGGGCAACGAGCTCGGGGACGAGGGCTGGGGCGCCATCTTTGCCGCCATCTGCGGCAACAAGGACAGCAAGATCATGTCTATGGACGCGTCCTCCGAGAACATTGGCCCTGCTGGTGTCAAGCTGATCGCCGAGGCGCTCCGCACGAGCGTCACAGGCGCGTTGACATCCGTCAACCTCGGGGGCAACGAGCTCGGGGACAAGGGCTGGGGCGCCATCTTTGCCGCCATCTGCGGCAACAAGGACAGCAAGATCATGTCTATGGACGTGTCCGGCGAGGACATCGGCCCTGATGGTGTCAAGCTGATCGCCGAGGCGCTCCGCACGAGCGTCACTGGCGGGCTGACGGTGACCAACCTCCTGGGCAATCAGCTTGACGCGGAGTCCGCCAAGATGCTCGCTGACGTCGCCAAGCAGAAGGGTATCTCGCTCTGCGGCATCCAGCGCGACCAGACCACCGCTGACTTCTCCAACCAGAACCTCAAGCCGCCCGAAGCGATCCTGCTGGCGTCGGACCTGTCACAGGCCGTTGTCACAGGTGCGCTGACGGTGACCAACCTCCTGGGCAATCAGCTTGATGCGGAGTCCGCCAAGATGCTCGCCGAAGTCGCCAAGCAGAAGGGCATCTCGCTCTGCGGCATCCAGCGCGATCAGACCACCGCTGACTTCTCCAACCAGAACCTCAAGCCGCCCGATGCTATCCTGCTGGAGTCGGACCTGTCACAGGCTGTTGTCACAGGCGCGCTGACGAGCCTGGACCTCTCCAGCAACCAGCTGTGCGGCCTCGAACATTTTGGGAGTGGAACTTACACTGCAGAGGGGATCACAGCGATTGCCAACGCTCTCCGTGTCAATGGCGCATTGATGTCCGTCAACCTCAGGGACATCCAGCTCGGGGACAAGGGCTGGGGCGCCATCTTTGCCGCCATCTGCGGCAACAAGGACAGCAAGATCACGTCCTTGAACACGTACTACGAGAACATCGGCCCTGCTGGTGTCAAGCTGATCACCGAGGCGCTCCGCACGAGCGTCACTGGCGGGCTGACGGTGACCGACCTCCTGGGCAATAAGCTTGATGCAGAGTCCGCCAAGATGCTCGCTGACGTCGCCAAGCAGAAGGGTATCTCGCTCTGCGGCATCCAGCGCGACCAGACCACCGCTGACTTCTCCAAAAAAGGCCTCAAGCCGCCCGAAGCGATCCTGCTGGCGTCGGACCTGTCACAGGCCGTTGTCACAGGCGGGCTGACGAGCCTCAACCTCAGCGACAACCAGCTGTGCGGCCTCGATGATTGTGAAAGAGGAACTTACACTGCAGAGGGCATCACTGCAATCGCTGATGCCCTGCGCGTTAATGGCGGGCTGACCAAAATGTCACTCGCCCACAACAATTTTGGGGAGGAGGGCATCAAGGCCATTTGCGAGGCACTCGAACAGAACAAGACGCTTAAGGAGCTTGACATCAGCGGCAACATCAGAGGGACAGCAGAAGCCAAGCATGTTGCCAATATGATTTGCGTCAACGGCGGGCTGACAAGCATCGACCTCTCCGCGAACCTGCTGTGTGGCACCACCTGGACTGACGGCAATGGCAACCAACTAGTCACCTACACCGCCGAGGGCATCACTGCAATTGCCGACGCCCTGCGTGTTAATGGCGGGCTGACAAGCATCGACCTCTCCGGAACCCTGCTGTGCGGCATCTGGACTGACTGGAGACGAGACCAACAAGGCATCTACACCGCAGAGGGCATCACTGCAATCGCCGACGCCCTGCGCGTCAATGGCGCATTGACGTCCATCAAGCTCAGGAGCAACATGCTCGGGGGCGAGGGCTGGGGTGCCATCTTCGCCGCCATCTGTGGCAACAAGGACAGCAAGATCATGTCCATGGACGTGTCCGGCGAGGACATCGGCCCTGCTGGTGTCAAGCTGATCGCCGAGGCGCTCCGCACGAGCGTCACAGGCTCGCTGACGGAAATCAAGTAACTTTGTCGCTCAAGATCCGGAACCGCCATTTGCCTGCTGACGGCCCGTTGCATGCTCTCGTTTGTTGCGCAGTCTCAGCCAGAACCTTCTTGGTGCAGAGGGGGCAGCAGCTCTAGCTCCAGCACTCACTGCTAATGGCGGGCTGATCAAAATCGGGTAAGTTTGTCGCCCCAAAACCGAACTTGATTTGTAACCGCCACTTGCCTTGCTCACGCGTGACGGCCAGTGCGAAAGGATACCTCCTGTGTGAACAACCTTCCTGTCTGCTTCCTGTACAGGCTGTCGAGAAACTTCATTGGCAAGGAAGGGAAGGCCTTGATTCGTAAGGCACTGCAAGGTAAGGCTGTATTTGAGGATGGCGAGGACGAGGAGGACGGCGAGGAGGGAGAAGAGCCTTCAAAAAAGGTTGAGTCAAGGGCTGCAAAATCACTTGGAGCAGGAATGGTTGAGACAAACATATTTAGGGCTGCACAATCACTTGGAGCAGCTGTTCCTGATATTAGATGGACGGCAGAGGACGAGGACAGATATCAGGAAGAGCTGGAATGGGAGGACGAGGACGAGGACGAGGACGAGGACGAGGACGAGGACGAGGACCAGGACCAGGACGAGGACCAGGACGAAGATGCTGAGGAAGAGGAAGACGAGGACGGACAGTTTTCCTGCTCCGACGAGGACGGACAGTTTTCCCACTCCTCCTAGGAGGAGCATCAAGAGTGGTGGAACGACTAACAGAGAGATCACTGCAGAGGGGATCACAGCGATTGCCGACGCTCTGCGCATCAATGGCGCGCTGACAAAAATCGAGTAAGTTTGTCGCCCAATTCCCAAACTTTGATTTGTAAGCACCACGTGCCTAGCTGATGGCCACAGAACGATACCTCCTGTGTGAACAACCTTCCTGTCTGCATCCCTTTACAGGCTGTCGAGCAACTTCTTTGGCGAGAATGGGAAGGCCTTGATCCGTGAGGCCCTGCAAGGAAAGGCTGGATTTGAGCTGCTTTTCTGAGGAACAACTGCGTGCGCATGGAGCGTGAAAGAGCAACGAGCATGGGATTGAGGGCGGCCGGGCCATCAGGGTCTGTGGCAGGAGGCATTCGACATTGCGATTGGGGTCTCAGATCAAAATACTGATTAAGTCGTGACTCCAAGGCCACTGCCTCCAAGGCCTTCGATTCCATGTTATAATTGCACCGGGGGGCACCAGGGGGCACCACGGGGGGAGTATGCCGGGGAAGCACGGGGGGAGCACGGGGGGACTAGCAGCAGGTGCTGGAAGCCGTGCGGGGAACAGCAGCAGCAGCAGAGTAATGTCGCTGAGCGGCAACGTCGGTGACGGTGTTGGGCCTCTTAGTAGGCATGGAAGAATGTTCGGGTGGTGAGTGTAGTCGTGAGCAACCGTGTGCTTAACGTCCGAAACGAGTAACGCGAGCCCAGACTTCTCCGGTGCGAACCATGTACCATCCACAAATCCGATCCACCGGAGCGCACTCGAGATTAGTTGATGTCTTCCAGGGCAAGCGGGGAGTGGTGCAGGGGCCAGGGCGGTAGAAGCACACCAGCTCCACGAGCTAGGTGCGCCGGCGGGCGGGCAATACGAAACTCGCATACCAGTCTGCCATGATCGCATACTCTCAGACCCCATTTGGAGATTTGGCGCATGATGGGTAGTCGGCGTGTCGGCCTGTTGCCCAACGTTAATCAAAGTAGGCATGGAAAGTACAATTGGGAAAGTACTGAGCTGATGAAGTTCTCATTGGAAATTTGGACAAAAGTTACTATTTTCCCACACAGACACAGAAGTTTGTGAGCTCGGTACGGCGCGACCTCCTGCAGCCAAAGCACTCGTGTGCCGTGCGTCCTCCCCGCCACCTCAATCAATCCGCCTCCGCCTGCCAGAAGCACTCGTGCTCCGCCTCCGATTCCACAGAGAACTCCTCCCCGAGCTGCGAGAACGCAATCTCGCTCATGCCGAGGAACCGTGCATGCAACGCCGCCCGGGATAGCGCGGCGCCGCCGTCGCCCGTCTCAGGGAGGGCGCCCACGTCGACGCACAGCGCGCGCACCTGAGGGAGCCGTTGGGAGGTCATCAGAGGTCATCAGAGGTCATCAGAGGTCATCAGAGGTCATTAACGAGACGCACCTCCCTTGCCGTTGGGAGCGCAGCGAGGGCAGTCATCAGAGGTCATTAACGAGACTCACCTCCCTTGCCGTTGGGAGTGCAGCGAGGGCACGTCGCATCGGTGCGAGCAGTGCGGCGGCGTGCTCGGGCGCCTGGGACAGCGCTCCGGTGCTCGCGAGGGTGTGGGCGAGGAAGAGGGCGCGCCGCGCCGTGTCGGGCGTGTCGAGCAGCTGGAGCAGCGCGACTCCTGATGAAGCATGCAATCAAGAGGGGAGGTCTGATGAAGCATGCAATCAAGAGGAGAGGTCTGATGATGCATGCAATCGAGAGGGGAGAGGGACGCACTGAGGCGCGCGATCAGGCTCGCAAATCGGAATCGCAATCAAAGGCCATCAGTTGATTGCACACCGATCTCGGCACGCAGCTCGGGAGGCGCGGCGCTCGCAATCGGATGGTCATGTCGGATCGCTGCACTCTCCAACAGGCCAGAGCACGGCCGCCGCGTGCGTCCCGCCGCTGCCGCCGTCGCCGCCGCCGCCGCCTCCTCCGCCTCCTCCGCCGCCTCCTCCTCCTCCGCCGCCGCCTCCGCCGCCGCCGCCGGCGCCAGTGAGGCTGCCCTCGATGCGCGCCGACTCGAGCGCGGGGGCGAGGAGGGCAGCGAGGGCAGCGGCGAGGGCTGACGCCGGTAGGGCGGGCGAGAGGGCGGCGACGAGGGTGATCAGCTGTGGGGAACGGACGGCCGCTGGCTCACGCGCGCACAAAGGCACAAGCTCCTGCGACCGTGCGACCACAGGGGCGTGAGGGTTCGTCAGTGGAGCCACAGGGTTCGTCAGTGGAGCCACAGGGTTCGTCAGTGGAGCCACAGGGTTCGTCAGTGGTGCCACAGGGTTCGTCAGTGGAGCCACAGGGTTCGTCAGTGGTGCCACAGGGTTCGTCAGTGGTGCCACAGGGTTCGTCAGTGGTGCCACAGGGTTCGTCAGTGGTGCCACAGGGTTCGTCAGTGGTGCCACAGGGTTCGTCATCGTGCGCCTCGCCACAGGGGCGTGCTCTCAATGGTTCACAGTGACGAAATGATCGTAATCTGGTCACCAGTCATCGTTGGTCATCAGCGTGGCACTCAGAGAGGCAATCACAGGCAATCACCTGCAGCCAGCCCGAGAGCAGTGGAAGGAGTGCTTGGGCACTATAGCATGCAATCAGGGGGGTCATTAGCATGCAATCACCTGCAGCCAGCCCGAGAGCAGTGGAAGGAGCGCTTGGGCACCCTCCGCATGGCTGCGATGAAGCTCTCTCTCGCTGGACGAGCGTGGAGGTCGATGCAACACAGCCGCCGCCGCCGCTTCTGTCTCGGCACTGTCCAGAGCTGTGAACGCACGAGCTGTGAACGCACGAGCGCCGCCTCGAGCGCCGCCTCCGCCTCCTCCTCCATAACCACCACCAACTCCGCCTCCGCCACCGCCGCCGCCACCGGCGGCAGCGTCGGCGGCGGCATCGACGGGAGCGCCGAGGGCCGCCGTTGATGGCGTTGACGAAGCCGTTGATGGCGGCGGTGGCGCCTCAAAATGATGAGCGCACGCGATCAGCAAACGGAGCGCCTCGGTGCGCGCCGTCCTGAGCGCGCGCGCCTCCTTCGTACCGGTAGCATGCGCGTAGCCCAACACGGCGCCCGTCGCGACGTACAGCCTAGCCTGCTCAGAGGGCCATCAGTGGCAATTAGTGGCCATCAGTGGCCATCAGAGGCCATCAGAGGGCCATCAGTGGCCATCAGTGGCAATTAGTGGCAATCAGAGGGCCATCAGAGGCCATCAGTGGCAGTCGGTGGTAATCAGAGGCCATCAGAGACCAGATGAGAGGCAATTAACGAGACTCGCCTGCTCGGCTGCAGCGGCGTCGACCAACGCTCGAATCGCAGGGAGCATCGAGATCAAGCGAGGTTGCAATCTCCGACCGCCGAGCTGCACGACCACGTGCCGGTAGAGCCGAAGCACGCTCGCTGCCTCCTTCGCCAAATTAGGAAGCACGCTCGCTGCTGCTGCTGCGCCGCCGCCGCCGCCCATGCCGCCGCCGCCCAGGCCAGCGCCGTTGTGAGCGCTTTCCATACCAGCGCCGGTGGCAATGAGAGCGCCGTGGAGCGCCGTGGTGAGCGCGTCCCATCGTCCATCCGCGTAGGCGAGGAGCGCCGTGGTGAGCGCTTGGAGGGTCTGCTCGGTCGCCTCGCCCGGCGCGGCGCCCGGCGCCGTCCCGGGCGCATGCCGCGCCGCCTCGCGCACGGAGCTCGCGAGGGCGGCATGCAAGGCGCCGAGGGCACCGTCGGAGAGGAAAGGTGGGGTGCCCAGGACGGCGGGTAGCGAGTGCAAGATCGTCAGAAGCGGTGGCGACGGGCCGCTCACCTGATGAGGGGGGCAATCGGCCTGATGAGGGAGGCAATCAGAAGCGGTGGCGACGGGCCGCTCACCTGAGGGGGGCAATCGGGCTGATGAGGGAGGCAATCAGACTTGGCAATGGGCACACCATAGCTTGACATCAGACTGATGAGGGAGGCAATCAGACTAATGAGGGAGGCAATCAGACTGATGAGGGATGCACTCAGCCTGATGAGGGAGGCACTCAGCCTGATGAGGGGGGCACTCGGGCCACTCACCAGTGCTGTGGCCGCGGCGGGCTCGGTGCAGAGGGCACACAGCGCACGCCCCGCCATGCGGCAAAGTGGCTCGGAGGGAGACCGGACATACCTGATGAGGGAGGCAATCAGCATGCAATCAGCGAGGCAATCAGCATAGTGGCTCGGAGGGAGATCGGACATACCTGATGAGGTAGGCAATCAGCATGGCAATCAGCATGGCAATCAGCATGGCAAATCGACAGCGGACGTACTCATAGAGAGCCTCTACCAGACTGCCGACGCTCTCGGCGCTGCCCGCACTCGTCACCACATTCGTCACCACACCGCAGCGCGGATGGAGGGTGACGAGTACGCACACGCAGCTGCGAGCGCCGTGGTGAGCACACGCAGCGCCGTGGTGAGCACACGCAGCGGACAAGCACCTCGGTGAGCGGTGATCCACAACGGTAATGGAAGTCATCATACGGTAATGGAGGGAATCATACGGTAATGGAGGTCATCAAAGGGTAATGGAGGGCATCATACGGTAATGGAGGGAATCATAGGGTAATGGAGGGCATCATAGGGTAATCAGCAGAGGTAGACAGGGGGCTCGGCGGGGGCTTCAGGGGGCCAGGGGCACTCAGGAGGGGTGATCTCATGTGATCTCGTGCGATCTCGTGCGATCTCGTGTGATCTCATGCGATCTCGTGTGATCTCACCTCGCGAAGCAGATCGACGCGTCGCCCGCGCCGCCGTGGGCACGTGCCGCCGCGCGCGCCGCCGTGAGCACGAGCGCGAGCGCACCTCCCAAGGTCGAGATCGCAATCTCGGCCGGCGCGCCGTCGGCGGCGGCGCAGAGCGCCCACGAGCAACGGCAGGCGCGCGCGCACCTGTGGGGAGAGGCGCGAGGGCGCCGTGGTGAGCACTTGCATGCCGAGGGCCCATGAGTAACGGCAGGCGCGCGCGCACCCGTTGCCACCGCGGCCGTAATCAGCCGTCATCCGACGTAATCAGCCGTAATCCGAAGAAATCAGACGTAATCAGGCGCGCACCCGTTGCCACCGCGGCCGGTGGCGCGCTGGAGCTCGTCGTAGAGGGCGCGGAGGAGCGCGGGGGCGCCGTGGTGAGCGTCGGGCGTGCCTAATTAGGGAGGGATGGGATGGCGCCGTGGTGAGCACTTGCATGCGCGCGGAGGAGTGCGGTGGGCGGGTTGTTCGTGGAGATGCAATCTGGCGAGCGTCGTGGCGGGCGTTAGTGGTGATGCAATCTGGCGAGCGTCGTGGCGGGCGTGCCTGCGTGGAGAAGCAATCTGGCGAGCGTTGTGGCGGCAATGCGATGGAGCTCTTCGTCGGCGTCACTTGCCTAATTAGGCAGGGAGGGGGAGGAGCAGAGTCGGGGTAGGGAAGGGGGGTAAGGGTGTGAGCACGGTGTGAGCTCAGCGTCGAGATCGCTTGCCTCCGAAGGGAGCTCCACCTCCAGCTCCACCACCTCCTCGTCGACATCGTCTTCATGCACCACCTTGGGTTGCGACGCGCCGTGCCGGGCACTGTGCTGGACGCCGGAAGCAGGCGAGCCGGCATCCCACCTGATGAGGGGGGCAATCAGCCTGATGAGGGGGGCAATCAGACTGATGAGGGGGGCACTCAGCCTGGAAGCAGGCGAGCTGGCCACTCACCAGTTTGAGTGATCCTCGAGCGCATCATCTGCCCAAACATAGACTGAGGGTGGACGCGGCATGCGCTGGCAGAGCAGCCTCACCTGATGAGGGAGTCATCAGCCTGATGAGGGGGGCACTCAGCCTGATGAGGGGGGCAATCAGCGCTGGCAGAGCAGCCTCGCCTGATCACACGCAATCACGTCATCAGCCTGATGAGGGGGGCAATCAGCGCTGGCAGAGCAGCCTCACCTGATCACACGCAATCACGTCAGCCCACACTCAGGCGCTCGAGGCGGCGCTCATGGCGGGTTCAAGATGGGTATTCGCATGCGTTGGCACTAATGAGGGCAGTAATCAGCATGCACTAATGAGGGCGGGTATTCGCATGCGTTGGCACAACAGCCGCACCGAGGCCGGCACTAATGAGGGCGGCAATCAGCATGCACTCACCGAAGCCGAGCGCGCCTCGTGAAGCGCCGTGGTGAGCGAGGCGGACGCTGAGGAGGGCGCTAATGAGGCTGATGACGCCGCTAATGAGGCCGCGAATGAGGGCGCCTCCTCCGCTAATGAGGTCGCGATCTCGAAGCCGAGCTTGAGAGATTCGTCATCGCCCGAGTGCGCCGCTCCGTCGGCAAACGCGGCGATCATGCTGAGCACCTGTAATCAGACGTCATCAGACGTCATCAGACGTAATCAGGCGGAGGATCCATCCCATCGTAATCAGACGTCATCAGACGTCATCAAACGTCATCAGGCGCCATCAGGTGACATGAGAGGCCATCGCACCTGCGCCAGCACCGCCGCGCCCGATGGTGACCGACACAGCGCGTGCCGGCCCGGGTGCCATAGGAAAGCGAGCGCCGCGGCGGCATGCGAAAGCTGCGCCTCCGTCCACCCCGGGATGCTACCGGTCGCTGCGACACGATCGAGCGGGAGGCCATCAGGTGTAATCAGGGAGGCCATCAGGTGCAATTAGGGACGCCATCAGGTGCAATCAGGGAGGCCATCAGGTGCAATTAGGGAGGCCATCAGGTGCAATTAGGGAGGCCATCAGGCGCAATTAGGGAGGCCATCAGGTGCAATTAGGGAGGCCATCAGCATGCCATCACCTGCGAGACGCTCGAGCGGGATGTGTACGTGGAGCATGCAATCAGCATGCAATCAGCATGCAATCAGCATGCAATCAGCATGCCATCACCTGCGAGACGCTCGAGCGGGATGTGTACGTGGAGCATGCCGACAGCACTCCGCAGCGCCTCGAAGTGCACCTGCGCCGCCGCCGCCGCCGCCGCCGCACCCGCCTCTTGAGACGCCAGCAGTGGCGGCGGTGCCATTGCTGCGAGGGTCGCGACGAGCTGCAGCGCCGCCGACCGCGTGAGGGACGTGCCGAGCAACGATGGCAGCGGCGCGAGTAGGCCAGGCTGGAGGATGGCGTGCTCAGGGAGCCAAGGGGCGAAGCGGGCGAGCACGCCAGCCGCGAGCGCCGCCGCGGGCGGCTCGCTTCCGCCGAGGGCATGCCCGCACAACTCGAGCACAGGCCCGAACTGCGCAGCGAGCGCCGCGCGCACCGCGTCGGCGCGGCGCGGGCCGCCGTGGCGGAGGGCGTCCTCGCCAATGTGGTGGAAGATGCGCAGCACGGCGGCCGGTGGCAGCGCCGCGCCGAGCAGCGACGGCACAAAGTCGGGCCAGCCGTCGGGCCAGTCATGCCGGAGCAGCCGCACGAGCACGCCCTCGAGCTTCGCCGCCCGGATCTCGGCCTCCTTGCCGAGCTGGGCAGCGGCCGCGCCGACCACGAGCGGTGCGAGTGTGCCCTTGCACGCTGCGTGCTCCTCGGCGCTCGCCCACCGCCACCGCCGCTGCACCCACGTGTCGACGAGCGTGGTGCAGTAGAGCACGGCGGGAGTG
Organism: Chrysochromulina tobinii; assembly: GCA_001275005.1. Lineage (NCBI taxonomy): Eukaryota > Haptophyta > Prymnesiales > Chrysochromulinaceae > Chrysochromulina > Chrysochromulina tobinii. The sequence continues at coordinate 13,711 of JWZX01002323.1, read as the reverse complement.
CTCGCGCCCCTCGCGGCCATGGCCTGCAGTAGCTCCCACGGCCGCGGGTGCTCGCGCGCAGGCGCGAGCGCCGCGTCCGCCTGCGCCATGTGCTCCTGCGAGCCGGAGTAGAAGGCCGCCACGCACCGCTCGAGTGCGGCCAGGTCGCTGTCGGCCATGTCGGCCCGCGGGAGACGACAAAAAAAAAGTGTGCGGTGCTCGTTCCGTCACACAAAGGGGCCTCAAGGGGGGGGAGAAGAGGTTGGAGCGCGGATCGCGCAAGGCTCCTGACGTTCGCCCCCCGAGTCGCTTTTAGCATTTCGTCCTCGTCACGCTTGTAACGCTGGGTCGTCTGAGGATGTCAATGGTTTAAATGTTGTTTTTGTCGCGGAACTTTCGAACTCTCGATTGGTCGAGTGGAAAAGAGTAAACCTGTAACTTCGGCTCTAAGGGGTATGGAGTGCTTCGGGAACTCGTACGATTCTCAACCTTGGTGCAGATGTCGGGTCTTACCTGAGATGACTGTCGACACCGGCGTATTCTCGAAGGAGTGCGTCGGGGTCGTTGATGAGGGGGGCATCGCGTGAGGCCGGGAACGGAGCAACGCAAACTCGCCGCAGCCATCAGCAGGAAGATAGCCCGACAGAACCATCTGAGAATCCTCTGCGAGGCCTCTCGCTGTGCAACTGACCTTGAGGGGATTACTCTTTTGCGGACTTGACTCTTGAATCTCCGCCCTTTGTTTATATTTGGCTAGCCAAAGGAGCCAAGTTCGGTACTCTCTCGTTGTGGTAGGGACTCTTTGATATGACCTGGCTCACAACCACATTCCCAAACCTTTTTAGGCACCCCTGTGGGGAAAACGCGGAATGTGCTCGTCCAAGAATGGAATCGATCGGCAGGTTGCGGGGTTCTCTCGCGCTGCCGGCTGCTGCCCTCTTGTTCGCCAGCATTTGTCCGTCTTGCGCGCGACCTCTACCTCACCCTGATGGTGAGCTTCACCACGCCAGATCATGAATCTGCTTGGCGCAGATCGGTGGGCCGCTTCGGGGCCGCGCCTCGGCTCGCCCGCATGCTCTTCCTCGTCCTGATGATGGGCTACGCCGATGCGCAGCTGTGCCTGTTAACGTGCATCGGAGCTCCTCAGTATGCCTCGGATGGTTATTGTGACGATGGCGGACCCGGATCCGCGTATTCTGATTGCGCCTTCGGCACCGATTGCGCCGACTGCGGCCCTCGAATGTTGCCACCACCACCATCACCACCACCACCATCACCATCTCCACCACCACCATCACCATCACCACCGCCACCATCCCCATCGCCACCACCGCCACCATCACCATCACCACCACCACCACCACCATCGCCACCGTTACCATCTCCTCCCCTGGCACCGGTGGTGGCGTCACCGCCGCCGCCGCCATCGCCGACTGTCAAGTGGACGATTCTTCAAGGCTCATCGTATTGTGAGGTCTCGTGGGACGGCATGTGCGTCACCGATGGTTGGGGACCCTACGGCAACAACGAGTATTGCCAGATGCGCGTGGAACAATCGATGACGATCACCACCACTGAGTTTTCCACCGAGTATGGCTACGATTTCATCACTCTCAACGGGGGAAAATACCAGGGCGGTGCTCTGACCAATGGGCCGATGAATGTGCAAGTGGCTGCCGGAACCATCATGACCTGGTTGACCGATGGTTCGGTCGTAGCGTCGGGCTTTACCATCTGCGCTGTGGCCAACGCGCCCAGCTCAGACACCTCGGCCAACTCGACAGGGCAGCCGGTTCGTGCGCCGCCCTCGGCCCCCTTTGACGCGGGCTGCCAGGAGACGTGCGTGTACGCCTCAGATGGGATCTGCAGCGATGGTGGCGCCGGATCCGAGTTCTCGCACTGCCCCTTCGGCACCGACTGCGCCGACTGCGGCCCTCGAACTACTGCCGGCGGCGACAATCGGCCTCCACCCGCGCTTCGCCCGCCTCCACCTTCGACCTTGCTCTGCGCCGAGACGTGTATCGGAAACCCTCAGTGGGCCTCGGACGGCATCTGCGACGACGGCGGCCCGGGCTCCGCGCACACAAGTTGCCAGTATGGCACCGACTGCTCCGACTGCGGGACTCGAAATCGTCAAAGCTTACAGGCACCTCCTTCACCGGAGGCTGTGGCAGCGTCCCCACCGGCGCCCCCGCCATTTCTCTCCTGCGCCAACACGTGCGTCGGACACCCAGCTTACGCCTCGGATGGTTTGTGCGACGATGGTGGACCCGGTGCAGAGTTCTCGGACTGCCTCCTCGGCACCGACTGCGGGGACTGCGGACCTCGAACGCAGGCAGCGGCGCCGCCAGCACCGCCATTTCCACCGCCCTCGCCGCCTCCGCCATCGCCACCCCCATCGCCACCGCCCGAGCCGCCTTCGCCGCCGCCCTCGCCGCCGCCGCCATCACCACCCCCGTGCCCGCCTTCGCCACCCTCGCGCCCGCCTTCACAGCCTCCCCGACCAGCGCAGCCTGGCTGGACCTACGTTCCACCCCGAGGTCGCCGGCAGTACCCTCCGCCGCGGGACTATGCGCGGGACCTCCGGCCGGGCGGCCACCCGACGGCGTTCGCACCGCCCAACTGCTCGGCGCCAGGGCGAGTGGGCTGCGTCGCCATGCCCAGGCCTGCTCGCCCGAAGCCCGCGCCAGGAGTCAGAGCTGCGCTCCTGCCGCCGGCGTGCTCCTTGAATGGAGTACGGCTCTGGAACACGTCGTCCTCCGAGCCCGGATGCCTGCGCCTGCCGAAGCCGTTGGCGCGAATCGCTCTGACGTCCTCGCCACTGGGCAGCACCCAAATCGTGACCCGATTCCTAAGCAACATGCTGCCCGGCGGCAGCGCGAACACGAAGTCGATCGCGGTGGCGGATGTGGACGGCGATGGCGACCTCGACGTGCTGGTTGCAATCGAAGGCGGCCCCTGCCGAGTGCTGCTCAACGCGGGCGGCGGCACCTTCCCGACGAGCATCGCGCTGCCATACGTTGCGGGTGAAATCACGCGCTCGATCGCGGCGGCGGATCTGGACGGCGACGGCGACCTCGACGTGCTGCTTGGGAACTTTGGCCGTCCCAGCCGCGTGCTGCTCAACGCGGGCGGCGGAGCCGTAACCGCCACAAACTTCACCTCGTCGCTGAGCTTTTTGCTGCCCGGCGGCAACGCGCAGACGAACTCGATCATGGCGGCGGACGTGGACGGCGACGGCGACCTGGATGTGCTGCTGGGGAACTCGAACTCACCTACTCTGAGCTCTGGAGTGGTGCTCACGACCAGCCAAGTGGTACTCAACGTGGCTCAACTCAACTCGACTCATCTCAGCGGATGCCAAGCAGCAGCGTGCTTTCCAAGGAACGTTGCGCTGCCTGCCCCCCTCGCGGACACGAGCTCGATCGCGGCGGCGGACGTGGACGGCGACGGCGACCTGGACGTGCTGCTTGGGAACGCGGGCAGTCCCAGTCGAGTGCTGCTCAACGCGGGCGGCGGCACCTTCCCGACGAGCATCACGCTGCCCGGTGGCAGCGCGGAGACGGAGTCGATCGCGGCGGCGGACGTGGACGGCGATGGCGACCTCGACGTGCTGCTAGGGATCTCTGGCACTCCCAGTCGAGTCCTCTTCAACGCGGGCGGCGGGCAGGGCGGCGGCTGCTCGAACACATGCGAGGACGCATCCAACGCCGCTTGCGATGACGGTGGCCCCTTATCATATTCCTCAATCTGCCCGTACGGCACCGACTGCTTTGACTGCGGCCCGCGCCAGCCGCTTCGCTTCCCGACGAGCTCCGAGCTGCCCGGTGGCGCCGCGCCCACGCGCTCGATCGCGGCAGCAGACGTGGACGGCGACGGCGATCTCGACGTGCTGCTTGGGAACTATGGCGATGGCATTCCCAGCCGAGTGCTGATCAACGCGGGCGACGGCACCTTCCCGACGAGCATCGAGCTGACCAAAGAGAGCTTGGACACGAACTCGATCGCGGCGGCGGATCTGGACGGCGACGGCGACATCGACCTATTGCTTGGGAACGATAACAGTCCCAGCCGATTGCTGCTCACCACAGGCGACGGCACCTTCCCGACGAGCACCGTGTTGCCCGGCAACCTGTCGAACACGTTCTCGATCGTGTCGGCGGACATCGACGGCGACGGCGACCTCGACGTGCTGCTTGGGAACCTTGGCAGTCCCAGCCGAGTGCTGCTCAACGCGGGCGACGGCACCTTCCCGACGAGCGTCACGCTGCCCGGCGGCAGCGCAAACACGAGGTCGATCGCAGTGGCGGATCTGGACGGTGACGGCGACCTCGACGTGCTGCTTGGGAACGAGAACAGTCCCAGCCGATTGCTGCGCAAGACGGGCAACAGTTACCTAAGCACCATGCTGCCCGGCAACGTCGCGGTCACTTCTTCGATCGCGGCGGCGGACGTGGACGGCGACGGCGACCTCGACGTGCTGCTTGGGAATGCTGACAGTCCCAGCCGAGTGTTGCTCAACGCGGGCGACGGCACCTTCCCGACGAGCATCACGCTACCCGGCAGCACGAACACGTACTCGATTGCGGCGGCGGATATGGACGGTGACGGCGACCTTGACGTGCTGCTTGGGATCTCTGGCGATCGCAGCCGAATTCTGCTCAACGGAAACTGCACAGCGACACCATCCAACAATCAGCCAACCAATTCCTACATGCCACCCTCCCCTTCGCCGCTAACGCCCTTTACGGCCAGCTGCTCCAACTTTTCGACGAACATCTCGCTGAACGTCTTGGGCGTGTGCGAAAATACCTGCGGCGGTCCCCTCTCCATCTCCGATCCTGAGAACTTCGGAGCCGAGAATGGGATTTGCAACGACGGCGGACCCAATTCGTATTCACTTTACACGGCAGGAGTGGGCTGCGGGCTCGGCACCGACTGCGCCGACTGCGGCCCTCGATTTCTCACGTACTCGATCGCAGCCGCAGATGTGGACGGAGACGGCGACCTGGACGTGCTGCTTGGGAACGAGGGCAGTCCCAACCAAGTGCTGCGCAACGACGGCGGCGGCACCTTCGTGAGCATCGAGCTGCCCGGCGGCAGCACGAAAACGTACTCGATCGCGGCGGCGGATGTGGACGGCGACGGCGACCTCGATGTGCTGCTTGGGAACAAAGGCTTTAGCGGAGTGATGCTCAACTCGGGTGGTGGAACCGTAACCGCCTCAACATTCCCGCAACAGTTGAGCATCGAGCTGCCCGGCGGCAGCGCGTGGACGCGCTCGATCGCGGCAGCGGATGTGGACGGCGACGGCGACCTCGATGTGCTGCTAGGGAACGATGGCAGTTTCCAAGGCAGTCGCAGCCGTGTGGTGCCCTTCACCCGGTGCTCCGCCTTTGGCACCGCACGCAGCCGCTATGGCAACGGATGCGTGCGCTGCCCAGCTCCGTCCTCGCGCCGTGACGATGCCTTCGACGTTTGCTCCGAGTGCGACGAGCACAGCCAGGTCGATGGCTCCGGCGAGTGCGTCGCTTGCACCGAGGGCAGCGAGCGCTTCCTCGGTGCAACCCGGTGCACGCGCTGCCCCGCGGGCAAGCGCCACGCGGCCAAAGGCACCGGCTGCATCGCCTGCTCTCCGGGAGAGTACGTGAACTTCCAGGGCCTCTTTGATCCATCGTCGTGCTTGCCCTGCCTCCCAGGCTCGTACAGCCCGACATTCGGTGCGAGCACATGCACGCCCTGCGCGCCCGGTACATTCACATCGGACTTGAACTCGCTCACGTGCTCAGCTTGCCCGAGTTCTGCCCAAGGCGGCTACTACTGCCCCGAGGGCGCCAAAGCCGCGATGCCCTGCCCAGCCGGCACTCATAAGAACGCTTCGCTCAGCGTGATAACATCCGTCAGTCAGTGCGTCGCGTGCCCGGTCGGCACGTCGTGCTCTGTGGGCTCGGCCGTGCCGGTGCCGTGTGCTCCAGGCACGTACAACAACCAACCAGGACAGCGGACGTGCGTCGAGTGCGCTGCGGGCTCCTTCCAGAACCTTGAAGGACAGACATCGTGCAACGCGTGCTCACCGGGCTACTACTGCGCCGAGGGCGCGGGAGCCGAGCTGCCATGCCCTGCCGGCACGAAAAAGCACCCCTCGCTCAGCGTGATGACGTCCGTCGACCAGTGTGTCGATTGCCCAGTCGGCACGTCGTGCTCTGTGGGCTCCACTGTTGAAGTGCCGTGTGCACCGGGCACGTTCCAGAACCAGACACGGCAAGCAGCGTGCCTCAAGTGTCCAGCGGGCTTCTACCAAGACCGTACCGGTCAGACATCGTGCATCCCGTGCACGGCCGGCGGCTACTACTGCACCCAGGGCGCGGCGGCGGCACTTCCGTGCCCTGGCGGCACGCGCAGGAACCCGTCACTGAGCGATGTGACATTGATGACATCCCCCGATCAGTGCGTCGCCTGCCCGATCGGCACGTCGTGCTCTGTGGGCTCGGCCGTGGCGGTGCCGTGTGCTCCGGGCACGTACAACAACCGGTCGCGGCAGGAGACGTGCCTCAAGTGCGCAGCGGGCTCCTTCCAAATGCTGGCTGGTCAGACCTCGTGCAGCCCGTGCACGCCGGGCTACTACTGCGCCGAGGGCGCCGCCACCCCTGTGCCGTGCCCTGGCGGTAAGTTCAACAACCGGACGGGTCTCGAGTCCGCAGATGGCTGCGTGCCGGTCGGCTTTGGCTATTGGGCTCCGACGGGGAGCGTGTTTCCCATCCCTTGCCCCTCGGGCTTCTCATGTCCTGGGTACTTCAACGACGTCAATACGTCCGGCTCCCAGCCCCTCATTCTCCCAACGGGCGGGCTGACCCCGGTGGTCGCGGTCGAGACGCAGACGGTCGAGACGATCACGGGCTCTATCTCGCTCAACGCGCCTCTCTCCTCCTTCCTGAACGACACGGCCCTGCAGCTCCAGTATCGTCAGACCCTCGCTGCGCAGCTCGGCATTCCGTGGCAGGACCTGCAGCTCGACTTTTCGGAGGCTCCGCCGTCTGCTGGGCGTCGGCTTCAGACTGGCTCCACCGTCCTCACGTACATCATCGTTCGGACGGTGACCACGAATCCGACCGCTCCGCGCCCGGACACCAATTCCAGCAACGCCACCACGAGCAACGTCACCACGAGCGGCCCACCGTTCGTGGCCCCATCCTTTGCTCTCAACAACCTCGATCCCGCGGTCCTCGGAGCCGCTCTCGGCGTGTCTGTGGCCGCCCTCATGGCACCCACCGCAACCGTGGTCCAGCAGACCGTGACCGTCATTCGAGAGCGCGTGTGCCCCAGGGGCTTCTGGTGCACTGCCGGGGTTGAGGTGGCGTGCGAGCAGGGTTTCTACAACCCGAACACAAACGCCGCCAGCCAAACAGCCTGCTTGCGCTGCCCCGAGTTCTCAACCACCAATGGCACCGCAGCCACCAACGTCAGCGAATGCGTGTGCCAAGCGAGCTTCGTGCGCCAGATGGATGCAGCGGGCAGCCCCCAGTGCGTCTGTGCGGCGGGCCGTGAGCTCATAGGCGGCGTGCAGTGCGCCCCGTGCAAGATCGGCACGTACAAGGACTGGACGGGCGAGAACTTTCTACGCAACCCTCTTGGCCCCCAAAAGTGCCTCGACTGCCCTGTGCCTCAGACGACCACGGAGCAGGAAGGCGCCGACTCGATCTCCCAATGCGTGTGCGAGGTGGGCACGTTTGCCAGCCTGACGCGCGCCGAGATGATGCAGGCTACCAACGACAGCAGCGGCGTCGCAGCAGATGCCTTCGAGTGTAGGTCCTGCGTGAGCATTCAGGACTCTGGCGGCAGTCAGATGACCAACTGCACTGCGCTGGGTGTCATGCTCGACACCATCCCCGTCACGCCGGGCCACTGGCGGCAGAACCCGATTGCGCAATACGTTCGAATGTGCGACCTCGAGGAGGCGTGCCTCGGCGGCGAAATCGCGGGCGACACGTCGTGCGCAAACGGTCACACTGGGCCGGTGTGCGATCTTTGCGTGCAGGATCCGCTGCACTTTGGCGGTCGCGGAGCGCCCTGCCAATTGTGCTCCGACGTGGGCGACCCCATGTTCACAATCACCTTCTACGCTGTTGGCGGCGTAGTGGTTCTTCTCGCCATTGCGCTGGCCATGGCCATTTGCAAGCGCAGAGCAACTCGGGTTGCAAAGACCGCGCTCGCTCTCGCACGCAAAGATGAGGAAGGGAAGGACGGCAGGCATGGCAGAATAAAGAGGCGAGCCACCTCAAGGATTAAGTTGACAGAGGAAGCGGCTCAAAGTCTCGCCGCGTCCGCTGGGGTTTCGGAAGCAACGTGGTCGAGGTTGGCTCAGTTGGCGGCGCTTGTGGGGTCGTTCGGGGTCAAGATCCGGATTTTGATCTCGCTCTGCCAGGTGGTCGGGCAGCTGGGGTTGATCTTTGACGTGACCTACCCGGCCTTCTACACTGAAACCCTCAAGAGCATCAGCAACATCAACATCCCTTTCCAGTTGCTGCCCTTTGGCTGTATCTTTCCGTCGCTGAATAACTTCATCTTCGATCTCGTGCTGAAGACGGCCACGCCTATCATACTCGTGCTGATGCTCTCCTTCTTCAGCAAAGTCCTGCGCGCGCGCTCTGGCGGTAGCGGCTTTGGGGTCTTCCTTGCTGATGCATGCTCGGATCTTTGGTTCTTCATCATCTTTCTCGTCTACCCGAGCTGCTCTACCATGACCTTCATGTTCTTCATGCGCGAGGCGTATGACGAACCTGGGGAGGTGTATGTGGACCTGATGCGAGCCGACCGCTCCATCAACCGCGAGGAGCCCCTCTACCAGAGCTTCACGGCGTACGCGATCGCCATGCTCGTCGTCTACCCGATCGGCGTGCCCCTCCTCTATGCGCTCATGTTCCACCGTTCGCGCCACCAGCTTCACGAGATGCGCCGCATTGAGCTCACTCTGGAGACGGACTTTGCGCTAGCGAAGCTTGAGGCGGAGGCCGCTGCCACCCCGGAGGAGACGGACGAGATGGTGCGCAGGGCCATCGAAGTGCACAAGGCCAGCGGCGAAGCCCTCGAGAATCTACGTGGCGAGCTGCCGACGACGCTGCGCAAGCTGACCGCTGGCTACGAGCTCCGCACGTACTGGTTCGAGATCTTTGAATGCCTACGCAAGATCACTCTCATCGGGCTGCCCATCTTTTTCCCGCCGGGGTCGCCGCCGCAGCTCATCTTCGGGTTAATCATCTGCTTCCTCAGCTATGGTGCCTACTGCGTCTGCTCTCCATACATCAGAGATGATGACGACTTCCTTGCTCAGGTGGCGCAGGTCATCATCTTCTTCTCGTTGGTCAGCTCCGTGGTGACCAATGCGTTCCCCGAGGATCCGTTGATGAGAGTCTTGCTCCCAGCGCTCCTCGCCGTGCCCGTGATCCTCACCTTCATCTTCGAGACGCCGCTGCTAGAGTTCCTGCGTAGCTTCACCGAACCTGATAAGGAGGGCAACGTCGGCCTGGTTGGCCAGTTTATCCTCGCCTTCCGCCGTCACACCCTCCGGATCACGGATAGGCTCGTTGGCGCTGTCGGGCAAGAAGAGGCCAAGTCAGGCATGCGCGCCGTGTGGGAGGAGCACAGCAAAGAGCTTGGAGCCTCCGCCTTGGTGCGCGTCCGCTCGTCCCAATCCTCGTTCACGACCTTGTCGACGTCCGAACCCTCGGCGAGGCATGCAGACATGCCTGTAGCCGGCCCTTCAGAACGTTTGGCTCCCAATGACGGAGGCGCGGCGATCTCCCAACAATCTCCCAACGACGGGGGCGCGGCGCCGAAGGTGCGGGCACAGGTCCTGCAGGTACGGGGAAACCTGCGCACTCTCGTACACGTGGCCGACCAAGCCAACCAGGAGGCCACCGCCGCCTTTGCCGCTGCGATGACCGTGGCCGGCGAGGGCAAGAAGACGCCGGTTCCTGATGGCCACTCCATGTTAGTCAACAAGACGTTGGCCCCCTGGACTTTTCTCTCGAATCGAACGGCCGTAGCGGCAGCGGCGGCTAAAGTGGTGGACAATGCGCCAGTGGACAAGGCAGCCAAGGCAGCCAAGGCAGACAAGGCCGTGATGAACCATCTGCTCCAACTCGACCCCACAGCTCTCGAAACCGAGCTCCGCAGCCTGGGCGAGACAAAGCAGGTCTCCGAGGCTCCTGCATGCAATGAGGGAGGCAATCAGGTCTCCGAGGCTCCTGGCTCCTGGCGGGCAACCGTAGCCCCTGGCGGGCCTCCCTGGGAGCTCGTTGACTCTGGAGACTCACTCGAGGGCCTCGCCGAGCTCCGTGCGGTCCTCAGACTCTTTACGCGCGAACTCGAGGCTGTCAAGCATGCTGATCACGACTATGAGCGCATGCAGAGGATGCTCGTCATCTTCCTGCGCTTGGTGCAAACAAGAAGTGCGTCGGAGCGCCTGGAGCTGGCCCCTTTGCTGCAGGCTTTGCACAAGGTCCAGCACATCCAAGCCATCGTGCACAAGGCACTACTGCGGACGCAACACCGCATGGTGCCCGCCGCCTTCGAACAGTGGCGTGACACCTACCTTGCGGCCAATCACAAGCGCGCTCTCGCTGGAATGGCTCCGCGAGACTCGGACGCTCGGGATGGCGTTGGTGGCGGCGCCAACGGCTCGTCCGAATCAATCTCGACGCCCGAGCTGCACTCGACGATTCAATCTGAATCAATCTCGACGCCCGAGCTGCACTCGACGGCGCCTCTCTCGGTGATGACTTGGCTGGCGAACTTGGGCTCCGACAGGGGCCGCCGAGGGTCCAAGGAGCCCTCTGAGGCACATCTCGATGCGTGAAATCACGAGCACGAGAAAAGCACGATGACGAAACTGGAGAGCACACGTGACGAAACTGGAAGCACAAGTGACGAAACTGGAGAGCTCTAGTGCCCGATCTGGAGGTACGAGAGAACACATGTCGCTCACCTACCTTGCGAGGGTGGTGGCGAGGGAGAAGGTGAAGGCGGTGGAGACGGTGGTGGTGATGGCGGCGGTGAGGGTGGCGGGGAGGGTGGCGGCGGCGAGGGAGGCGGTGATGGCGGTGGAGATGGCGGTGGTGACGGAGGGGGAGACGGAGGGGGGGACGGTGGTGGCGAGGGAATGAAGCCTGAATGCAATGCCCGCACCCCACGACAATCATGCACTGACCGGACCACGTGCTATTGACAATTTGGGACGGGATTCGGGTCCGTCCGAGGACGTGTGGTGTGCGCCAGGAGCGTACAGCGTTGTGGAGCCGGGCCGGGTACTGGTCGGGTTCATGGTCGGGTTCAACCGGCATCGCACCATTTTTGTGCGTCAAATTGACGCCTCACATTAGCATACCGCCCACCCCCAATGCCCCGGACGCACCCCCTGTGCCCCTATTTTCGAGCATCCGCCAGCCAGCCTCATGATGTGACAATGCACACAACATGATAAGCTAGCACATACCGGCGAGCGCGGCGAAGCCGTAATAATGTACCCCTAGCGCCTGAACCCTACGTAGTGAACCCGAACACTTCCACCCGAACCCCCGACCCAAGAATGGCTCGGCTTTCAATACCGTACAAGTAGAGGAAGAGCTCACGACGACGCCTCGTACAAGTAGAGGGAGAGCTCACGACGACGCGGGCGTGAGCTGAGGGAGAGCTCACGACGACGCGGGCGTGAGCTGGCTACACAGTCATCATGAGCTCACGAGGGCGCGCGCCGGGAACGGCAGGGCCGCCATTGCCTTCATTAGATGAGCTCACGAGGGCGAGCCGGGGACGGCAGGGCCGCCGCGCCGCTGCTTTTTGCTGCTGCGACCCTGGCCGCGCCGGCGCTCTTGCCAAAGAAGGACTTGCGCAGCTGGCCTGCGTACATGGCACATGCCGCCGCGCAGGCCGTCTTGAGGGCGTACATGACGAAGCGCAGGTGTTGGATGCCGCCGACAAGGCACGAGATGGCAAAGAGGAGATGGACAGTGGCCAGAGCGATGTAGACTACCATCGCGAGGAGCTGGTATTCCGCAGCATGGTTTCCACGAGCATGCAGCACCGCCCAGAACAACACGTAACCTGCGAGCGCGAGGTGCAATCTCTTGCAATCAGTGGCCTCTCGTGCAACCAGAGACCATCAGTGACAATTAGCGGCAGTCAACGGCAATCACCTGCGAGCGAGATGCCCACGAGCTGAATCGAGAATGCCATTGAGGCCCCGATCCCCACAGTCAAAGGGCCGAGATTCACGCCGAGATACTTGCTATCCAGCAGCCCCAGCGCACTCGGATAGCCGTAGAGGAACCCTGCGTACAGGCCAACAGCGGCAATCAGAGGCAATCAGTGATCATCAACCGGATAGCCAAGAGCGTACAGGCCAACAGCGGCAATCAGAGGCAATCAGTGATCATCAACCGGATAGCCGAGAGCGTACAGGCCAACAGCGGCAATCAGAGGCAATCAGTGATCATCAACCGGATAGCCGAGAGCGTACAGGCCAACAGCGGCAATCAGAGGCGATCGGATGCACGCAGATGCGCTCAGAGGCGATGGGAGACGACGGCCTCTACCCCGAGCCACTTGAATTGTACAAATGGGGAGGGCAATCAGCATGCATGCAAGTGGGGAGGGCAATCAGCATGCATGCAAGCGCACCTGCGTAGAGGCCGAGCAGCTTGCATGCAAGTGGGGAGGGCAATCAGCATGCATGCAAGCGCACCTGCGTAGAGGCCGAGCAGCTCGAGCCACCAGCCAGCGCCACTCGCGACGACATAGGCTTTCTGTGGCCGGAGGGCGGTGTGCCATGTCCATAGCTTGAGGTACAACGGGCGGATCTGATGAGGGGAGCAATCAGTGATCAAGTCCACAGCTTGAGGTACAACGGGCGGATCTGATGAGGGGAGCAATCAGTGATCAAGTCCACAGCTTGAGGTACAACGGGCGGATCTGATGAGGGGAGCAATCAGTAATGATAGCGGTTCTGATGAGGGGAGCAATCAGAGGAGGTCGTCATAGGCACTCGAATGGCACTCAAGGAGGTTCTGATAGCAAGCTGCATGCAAAGGACGGACCAGAGATCGAGCAAACGCCTCGATCTTAGCCTCGATCTCAATCTCAATCTCAATCTCAATCTCAAGATGGCAAGCTGCATGCAAAGGACGGACCAGAGATCGAGCAAAAGCCAGCCCGGTGTTCAGGTCAAGAAGGCCACCATCTCTGAGGGCCTGGAGCTGCGAGAGCTCAAGTAGCTTGGCCGGGCGGGTGATGAGCTGAGCGGTCTCTGGCAGTGCCGCTAGGACGTCAGTTGCAAGCCGACCCACCTGTGGGGAAAGAGAGAGAGATAGGTAAGGTATTGTGAGTGAGTACGCGCCGTGGTGGGCAGTTGCATGCCGAGAGGACGTCAGTTGGCAAGCGAGACCCGCCATCGCGAGGGCCGTGTACTGCCCACCATCGAGGCTGATGAGGGAGGTAATCAGCATGCGACTCACCATTTGGCATTGGGCGCAAGGGCCGGAGCCGGAGCCGGCGGCGGGCATGGAGAGGATAATCTCGCCATTGTCGACCTCGGCGGCGGGGTTCCACGTGGCCGTCCCAATATTGAGGCCGAGGACGAGGGTGGTGAGGAGGAGGAGAGGTGTGAACAGGCGCTCCCAGTGCAACCTCCCGGGGTCGCCGGGGGGGGGCGGGTATGGCGGGAGCTTGGGGGGGACGG